>SNQJ01S0083556.1:50028-61144 GCA_010110895.2 Picea sitchensis | reverse complement strand
GTTGTATAAAGAGAAATAATGTTCCATTTGGGTGACCCAACCAGTGGGGTCCAAACCATCAAATTTTGTCACATCCAACCGCAGAAGGCGTAGGTCGCATTGAAAGTGATGGGGATGAAAGGTATGGGAATGGGAGGAATGTTCACCCTCAGTCTTTGGAGGTGTGTCATGGAAAGGGTCATCGGTAGGGATATTCAGTTTGGTGCAGAGTGATGCAAAGATAGATTCAAGCTGGGTGGTCAGTTCTTGTTTGACTTCCTCCATTGAGGACTACATGGATGTATTTATGGTTGTATTGATGGATGTATCCATGGAGGCAACAATATCACTGAGTTGTTTCACTTCTTTTTGGGTTTCGAGGAAAATAGATTACAAGGTGTTGAAGCGAGACTCCAGGTCTTGGCTATGGGTATGGGCCATGAGGATGAATGAACTAAAAAGGGGTGGGCAGGGTCAAAAAGTTTTGCCGAAAAATGATATGGATGAAGGTGATAAGGGCAAAGATATGAATCTAATGGAATAGGTCTCAAATAATGGTGAAAAAAATTCCAAACTAATTTTTTTTTTTTTTTACACCTATGGAGTTATACTCTGGTCTTAAGAATGATGCAATGATGAAATCCCCATATGCTTAACCAAAAATAAATGTGTATTTACTTGGAAACCCGAACACAGTTGCGTGGCAAGAGATCCTATCTGTGTTAATTTTTTTATGTTACTGTCCCCCAAGGGTTAGGTATTCAAGGGTTCTACAGACAAGTGTTTGCACTGTGCTATAGCTCTCTGATATATGTGCGGGGTCCAACAATAGTATTCGGCCCAATATCTTAGGGAAATAACTAAAGAGGATAGACCATACCCTTAGCCGTACTACCCGACTACCCAGGTACTACAGAGTATCTTCTCGAGTGTTGTTCTCAGTGTCACTATAGTAGTCAGGTGGCCGATCACTTTATCTAAAGAGGGCTTCAGGAAATCTAGGTCAATTTGTACACATGTGTTGTCTAATGCGCTACCACTCGAAGGGGTACCAACAGGGGTTACAAGGGTGGCCAACAGATGTGCGCTTAAGAACCACTTGTATTTCCTGTGTGTATGAATCCCTCAACCTTGGTTTTATGTGTGTAACGACAGATATTTGTGGCTTAAAGACACCAGAATACGTCTCTACCCTGAAGAAAAACTTTTCCCACAATTTATGGCAAGTAAAGTGATCTAATACCACTTGTAATATAACAAATATAAAAAGTATGCAGAATAGAAATAAAATGCTAGAAATGGTAGAATAACAGTAATATAACCAGCATAATCTCCACAATAGCATAGAAATCATATAAGAACAACAACAGAAGTAGCACTTTGACTCAGAAAGCAATAGTCACAGGCCTCTTCGAGGGGGCAACCTCCAATTGAGCAGTGCTCTGTTACAATAATATCCAAGCTAGGGTTCTCATACCCTCGACTCCTATTTATACTAAAAAGAAGCATCTATAGGAAGATCCTTCTAGAAGCGAAAGATTCTATTAGGTTTTCTTACATCCACCTTATTCTATGTTATTGAAAGGCCTTATTAATATTGACCTTTATTACATCCGAATATATTCCTCTACCTATGTGAGGGTTAGGACCCTAACAATAATTTTAAATATTGATATTATTTTATATTTTATTTATTTAAATAAAATCAAATATCACTCATAACCTTTCTTAAAAAGGAATATTTATCTAGAAAATAAATAAAAAATGTGAAAACGAAAGGACTCTCGAATATCTAAACAGTGTACCACGTTAACAAGATTTTAAATTTTAATGTCAGTAATTTGTAAAGTAACAGATACCAAAGTAAATTTGGTCCATTACATTCAGTGTTTTGGTTGTTTTGGACTACCCAAAGTTGTAGGCTAAATCCAACAAGAAATTGTTGGATTTGTAGATTTAAGTGATTATTTCTATAAAATCCGAGTGCCCTGGGAATTTTTCAGCATGCTGAATCCATTTATGCATTCAAAAATAAATTTTGAACCACAAAAAATAGTTTCTCATGTAAATTTATATCGGATTCCGATGAAAAAAAACATTTTGTAGAACAACTTTCCAACGCCCTACAGAAATACGTAACCCTCTAGGATCGAATTTGTGAATTAGTCCAAGCCAATGTTCTAATTAATTAGAGTATGAGTTACATTTGTTGGTGAATGGACGACTCAACAAACCCCTAACAAAATGGATCTGATAATCAAATTGAGTTAAACCTATACAATCTAGAAGTGTAGTTTTAACAATATATTAAATTGTTTGTTTCTAGATTATTCCTAGCACTCTTTTTTAATGGAGAAATGATTTTTTTATAACACCCAACTTCTTTTTACAAATTTCAAATTTTGTCTTTCCAAAAATCTTAGTAAATATGTTTTCCACATTATCATGTGGATTACAATATACCAAGTCTATTTCCTTTGAATGTATATTCTCCCTTACAAAATAGTGGTGTGTATGGAATTTGATTATCATACTTGATGGTTGTAGTTACTTGTTTATTTTCTTCAACATCTTGAAGGATCTTCCTGAGCCATACCACCTCACACATAGCACTACATAATGCTTTGTACACAACGTCTATGATATGATAAGGAAATAATTGGTTGTTTATTACTGTTCCATGACACAACTCAAGATACTACAATGAATTCATATCCCAAGGTGGACATTTTGTCATTTGAATTTCCAGCTCAATCATAATAAGATTGACTTGTCAAATCAACCTTAAAATCATTAGTATACTTAATTCCAAAATCAACAGTCCCTTTCAAATATTGAAGGAGACTCGTTGTTTTTTTCCAATGAATATTATGAGGCTTAGTCATGGATTGACTAAGTAAATTGACTGAATATGCAATATTTGACCTGGTTGTAGTGAGATAATTTAGACTTTCCACCAATTGTTGATACAAATTACCATTCACCTCTTATGTTTCATCATCAGTGTTGAGATTAACATTTTTTTTCTAATGGAGTACAAATTGTCTTACATTCATTCATATTAAACCTCTTGAGTAACTCGTTTGTATATTTATTTTGTGTGATTAAGGTCATACCATTATCCTTATGTACCTCAAGGCCTAAATAGTAGTGCAGTTGACCAAGGTCCTTCATATCAAATTCCTATGACAATTGTATTGTGATCTCTTCAATCAACTTAGTATCAATTCTTGTTATAATAATATCATTAAAATATAAAGAAATCAAATCAATATGACCATTTTCATCCTTATTGATATAAAGATTCGGATCACCTTTACTTTTGATGAATCCTAGTTGAAAGAAGAAAATATCAATTTTTAGATACGAAGAAGTGGGTGTGTGTTTAAGTCCATATAATTATTTTTTCAACCTGTAGACAAGGTGTTCTTTACATTGCTTTACAAATGCCTCTAGTTGAATAGGATAAACCTCTTATTTTAATTCTTCATTTACAAAAGATGATTTTACATCTAACTGATGTAGCATCCAACTATATTTAGTGGTCAATGCTATCATTATTCTAATTGTGTTCATTTTTTATAAGTGTCCAAAAGTATCATCATAGTCTATACCTTCGTTACTCCTAGAACATACATTACATTCTAGATTTGTTTCACCTAACCACTAGGGAAAGTCATGCATATATCTCCATGACCTTTAATTTCATGTGATCTATTATCTTCTAGATAGATATGAGCATTGTTATTGTTTTGATGATATGTATCAAACCAATCCCTCTTACATGACACATGAATTGGATCACAAGAATTAATAAACCAGACATTAACATTATCAGTTGGCCTAAAAAATAAACAACTTGAGGTTTTTGAAATCATCACTTACATTGGCATGTTTATCAACAAAATTTTCTATATGCCTTCTATATTTGGACTCATCAATTTTGTTTTCCTACAGTCCTTAAAAAAATGACCAAACTTACCACAATAGAAGCATCCATCATTCATCTTGACATTGGTATCTCTTCTTAGAGTGGAATTCCTTGCAGTGATTTTTCATGTGTCTTACATCCTATGTTTCTATCCCATGGATTTCCTTTGTAAGTAGGTTTCCCTTTTTCTACCAATGCCAAATTTAAATTTTGATACCTAGTATTAAGGTTCTTTCTTTGTTCTTCCTGTTGCAAAAGAATGTACCTACTAATTCATCAAATGTAGGTGTTTTTTCCTTACTTACATAGTGATAAACATTTGATATTAATCCAACATGCCATTCAATGTAACAATAACTAAATCAATACTTGACATCTTCTCGCTAATGTCACCAAGCTTATCTTTGAGGTCTTTGATTTGGAGTAGTTTTCTTTTTAAAAACCACACATGGTTTGTATTTGTTGTTTCATACAAATATTTAAGTGTCTGCCATGTTTCATTGGAATTTTTACAACCCCTTATATGTGGAATGATGTTTTCCTTCACAGACATTCTCGAAAGCATCGTTGTTTTGGTCTCGCATCGTTCCCAATCCTAAATGAGGTCGATGGGTTGATAGTGTGGCTTCATATCCATATGCAATTGACCGAACATTATAGCCTTCCATCAAAGTATACATCTTAAAGTTCCAATTTACATATTTTTCTCCATCTATCTTAGTTGAATGGTTTAAATAAGAATCCCCTAATGGATTTTCCATATTCAAAGAAAATATTTTGATGATTTCAAATTGAAATAAAAATTAATTAACTTCCGCATAGTGATGTCAAACGTCAAACAATGGCCTCCTTGTTGGTTTCTCTCTCTTCTAGGAAATGATTCCTTCTTGGTGAAATTTTTTTCCAGGGACCATTACCAAATAGATTATAACACAACAACTCTTTATTTATCAATGGAATCTTCCTTTACAACTTTGGAAATTCATGGTTTTACTCCCCCACACAGGAAAATCCTCCAAGTAAGATATTAATCACTTCTCTCCACGGTGAAAAACACAGAAACAAAAACAGAGAGACACAGAGTAGGAAACAGGGAAAAAACCAAATATTCGTTGTTGTGCAGAGCACCTTTGTATTAACCAAAAGAGTAGAACATATATCCATAGGCGTAACTAACAAACCAATAACAAGAAAGGATAATCATGCAGATTGGTATAGTTGTCTAAAAGAGCTGTCAGTGTATAGTCGTTAAGCAGTTGGAGTTTATTGTTAACACTCCCTGTTAAACTCAATGGTTACAAACATCAGTACTTATAATACCCAAGTGTTGTCGTTGGAAATCAAACATGGTTTTTCCCAATGGCCTTGTAAATATGTCTGGGAGCTGATCTCGTGAGCCACAAAATTGTAAAGCTATTTTACCATTTTTTACTAGCTTGCGTATGAAGTGATAGCAATTGTCTATGTCCTTGCTCTTCTTTTGAAAAACATGGTTTTTCGACAAGGAAATTGTTGAAGTGTTGTCACAGAAAATGGGAGTTGGCTCATTTTCCGTATGCGACATTTCTTTCAATAATCTTCGCAGACATAGATCTTGACAAGAAGTTGAGGTAGAAACAAGATATTTTTCCTCTGTAGGAGATATGGAGACAATGGGATGCTTCTTTGATGCCCAATAAATCCAATTCATGCCCAAGTGAAAAACATATCCTGAAGTGGTTTTTCGTTCATCCAGGCTGCCTACAAAATCACTGTCCGTGTAGCTAAAAAGATGATCATCTTCAGATCGAGTGTACCATAATCCAAAATTGAGTGTTCCTGCAACAGATCTTAGAATCCTTTTGGCCATTTTCCAAGGAGAATCTTTAAGAGATTCCATGAACCTGGAAACAAGGTTGGCTGCATACATAGTATTATGTCTAGCAGCTATAAGATACAACATGTTTCCTACTAAACTTTTATATAAAGTAGAAACCATTGTAGGGCCTTCACATTTCTTGCTCAATTTTTTGCATAGGGGTATAGGAGTTTCTACTAGATTGCAATTTTCCATGCATAATCTTTTGATGATGTTTGTAGCATACTTTTGTTGATAGACATAAATTCCTTAAGATGATTGATCAACCTCAATCCCCAAAAAGTATTTCATTATGACAATATATTTCATCTCAAATTCAGATTGCATGGCATGCTTAAAACTATCTAATTGAATAGTTCTAGTGTATATCATATCATCAACATACATGCATACATTAAATTTTTTACCTTGCTCATATGTTTTGGTGTAGAGTGTTGGATCATTCAGGCTTCTGTTGAAGCCACTCTTGATCAGGTAAGAATCAATTCTACTGTATCAGGATCTTGGGGATTTCTTCAAGCCATACAAGGATTTCTTCAACCAATACACTTTGGTTGGGTGCTCTTTGACTTCAAATCTCGATGGCTGATCCACTTACACTTCTTCTTCTAGGACACCATTCAAGAAGTTCGATTTGACTTCCACCTGGTATACTTTCCATTTGTGTTGACTTGTTATGGCTAAAAGGGTTTGTCCAGTATCCAACCTTGCTACTGGAGCAAAGGTTTCACCATAATCAATGCCTGGTTGCTGAGAGAATCCTTTGGCAAGAAGTCTTTCTTTTGGTTTTTCAATATGCCCCTTCTCGTTGATTTTAGTCTTGTAAACCCACTTGACACCAATGTTGGTCTTATGCCTTGGAAAGTAAAAGAGATCCCATGTCTTGTTCTTCTCAATAGAGTCAATTTCTTGGTTCATAGATTGAATCAAATGTGGCTCTTTAGTTGCCTCTTTAAAAGATGTAGGCTGGCATGATAATAATGCAAAAGGATTTTGTTTATTAAAATCATCCAACTATTGATGGATCTCTTTCAAGCTTTGAGTTTGCTAGTTTTGTAATTCAAAGGATGAATTTTTGCTTGAATAAGAGATGCTCTAGGAACTACCAGGTTGTCCTTGTACCTTCAATCATGGAAGGAAAGGCTGGCATGTTTGTTGTCCTGAATTTTCTGTGTTTTCAGGAAGTGGAAGCAATGGATTTTCACTATCCAAAGGGAGATTTTCAGACTCACTCCAGAACTGATTTTCAAGAAATTTAACATCTCTGCTGAGAATAATTTTCTTTGAGATCAGATTGTACAGTCTGTAAGATTTGGATGTTTCACTGTAGCCAATAAAAAAACATTTCTCACTTCGATCATCAAGCTTCTTCCTCAATTCTGAAGGTATGTGAGAAAATTCAATGCATCCAAAGGTTCTGAGATGAGAAACATTTAGTTTTGTCCCACTCCATGCTTCTTGAGGGACCTTCATTTTGACACTGGTGGTTGGAGATCGGTTCAAAAGATAGTTTGAACATGCTACAACTTCAACCCAAAATAAATTCGACAAGCATTTCTCTCTAAGAAGGCTCCTTGACATGTTCATTATAGTCTATTTTTTCCTCTCAGCCACTCCATTTTGTTATGGAGTATACCTGTTTTGGTTTGCATGATGATGCCTTGTGACTTGCAAAAATTTGTAAATTATTTGGAGAAATAATTGCCTTCTCCATCTGATTTGAGTATTTTTATCTGCTTCCCTCTCTGTTTTTCTACTTCATCCTTGAACTCCTTGAACTTTGCAAAGGTTTTAGACTTGTGTTTGAGGAAATAGGTCCATATTTTCCTGCTAAAATCATCAAAAAATGTTAGAAAGTAAAATATATGACCTAAAGACTTTGTTTGCATTGGTCCACAAAGGTTAGAATGTTAAAATATTATAGGTTATCCAGTGAGATCAATCTAATGGACCGATCATTCTATATATGAATCTACATGTTCTTGTTAAAATATTGTAGGTTATCCAAGTGAGATCAATCTATAGTACCATAGTTATCAGTCCAATTCATCCTTGCACAGTTCAAATCTTAATGGGGGTGTCATCCTTGTTTTTCATCTACTAGTTGGAGAAAAGAGTGCATCCCTGTAATCAAGAAGGAGGAATGATGTGCGAATTGGAAAGAGTAGGAGAATTCCAAATGTTCACATAATTCAACTCAGAAAATAAAATGGACGAACTTGTATTTACATAATAGAGAAAGTAATTATATCACTTTTAGATCCAAGTGCAGGTTCAACAATGTATCTATAGTTTTCCAGTTGGTTCAATAGACTTGGATCTAGGTAATAGTCCCTCATTATTTTTTGAAGACATGAGAGTGCTCTACTGGACAGGTTATGTGACTTAGTTTGGTCCATTAATTAGCTTCATGGCATTCATGATTCAAGAGTTCAGAAGTGGAACTCGATAATTCAAATCAAGAGCTACTGAGGTAGCTTGATGGAGCTCAATCTGATTCAATAATTGATATCTGAAAAATGTTTAAATATGTTTCATATTATGTATTAAGTTTGTGTTTGATTTCATCATTGTTTTCAATAATGTAAGCATTAAGGGGGGTGTTCGAGATAATTTTTCCATTAATGTAAGGATCATATTTGGTTTTTGTTTTTCAAATATTTATGAGCTATTTTCTCAACATATCTTTCTAAATTTGGAATAAGTTGGATCTCATGACAACTTACAGATCTCTATATAAAACTATTGTATTTTTATGAGTTTTTATATAATACTTAAAACAATTTATTATGTACAATATGTGTACTCTCTACTCTTTTGTCTCTTTGTGATCGAAGGATTAGTCACTATATAACAGATGGTGAGTGTTATATCTCTTTCCAAATTTAACAATGACCATTAGGTGTCAAGAAACAAATACTTGCATACAGAAACACCACAAAGATTCATAGAACAATATAGAAAACCACCTCTTTATTATATCAAAACCCTTGAGTTAGGGAAACACCATACAATGGATCCTATTATAGAAGGGATCCTCTCCTTTTCACTTTCCTCTTTGACGGGGCATCCTCTTATTGAGCTACCTCTCATAATACACTACTTTTCTTCATATCCCATTACATTTTTTTAAACCCTTTTTATAGTGCTACCATCACCTAAGAACATTCTAGAGGAGGAATCTTCTAGAAGCATAACCTTCTAAGGATTCCTGGTACATTTATTATATTTAACTACCATAGTGGGCCTTATATAATAACATAGTTGAACTAGTCCACCTCACATTCAATGACCTCCACTACCTCTCTAGCTACCTAACATTAAGATTAATGATTGTTAACAACTCCATAGTTAAGCTTTTATTATTTCCCAACAACTCCTCGTCCGCGAACGTATACATGGTTAGGGGTGATGCTTTAATAATGACTAGAGAACACGACTATAGTAAACCAAGCATCTCTGAGAAGGGTAAAGAAGCCGAGATCTGATCTCTTCCTCTACAGATCGAGAAGACGTTGGGTGAAACAATGACATGCATTCCAAAGGGTGCATTTAAGAAAGCTTCTTACAACCCAAATGCAAGGGCCGCCCAGAATTACTCTGTGGTGGAAGATTTATCACAAACCCCTTGTGTGATGTCTGCTTTGGAGGTCCTCCAAAGCTGCCCTACTCAGAGGAAAGCCTTGTTGACTGCTTTAATCTCTACTGAGACTTGTAACCCGGGTACCATCATGTTAGATATGACTGACTTAAAACCTCGTCTGCCTTACCACGTCGCGTTTCAGATAGTAGTGGCTCATCCCACGAAAACTTTTACACGGAATATCTTCCGCACGGTGGTCGACGAGGGTGATTCAACTTGTGTTATGTAATTAGCATGCTGGAAAGCCATTGGTCAGCCCGAGTTGTCTCCATCACCTACTCTCCTCACTGTGTTCAGCGGTCGTTCTTTCCGACCACATGGCATCATTCCTTCTTTCCCTGTGCAGTTAGGAGGGAAGACCGTGTGTGTTGAAGTAGAGGTAGTTGATGCCCCCCTCAACTATAACCTCTTGTTAGGTCGGAGCTGGACTTATGCTATGCAAGTTGTGGTTGCTACAGTTTTTTGGGTCTTATTATTTCCACATGAAGGCCGGATAGTTACCATCGATCAATTGTCCTTCTCTAGACCTAACCCAACTTTGGGGGCATCCACGGTTCCCATGATAAATAATCCTCAAGCCGGTGTCATTAACGTAGGAGTTGGTTTGTACCCATCTTTGATGGGTACTTTCGATTACCCACCTCCTCATGGCGACGTCAAGTTTATATCGAATCACCACAAGGCTGAGATTTTTTATGTTTCATCATTCCGCACGACTTACTTTGAGGATCCGTGGATTCTTCCTTCCCCATCGGCCACGATGGATGAGATAGGGCACTACGGCATGTCCATGCCCTTGTCGGTTGCTGAAGTAGCGTACTCTTTAGTCCAACAAGCTTCAGCTAACCCTGATCTGACTCCCGCACAAGAGTTGGATCCGCTTCCAGAGCCTATTTGGGCTCAGGGTTCTCTTGCTATCACCGATTCGTTAGACTTAGTCTTGCCTTCTGACGAAGCAGTAATCGAAGCAATGACTAGTCCGGACAAACCTTGGGACGATCTTCATCACAGATCATATTTCCTCCTAGAGTTACACCGAATCGAGGCAAGAGAATTCACTATCACCATGATGGGAGATCAGTTGTGTCCTATTAGCCTCTTAGCTACACAGGGAATTTATGCTGAGGGGAATATGGCGACTATCGCTGAAACTATACCTATCGATATCTCCTGAAACTCTGGCGTCATGGAGAATGTCTTCGTCGGAGCGGATTTCTCCCCCGAAGAGATTCAAATTTACACGGATCTTTTTAAAGAATTCCACGACGTTTTTTCCTGGTCTTACGAGGAAATGCCAAGAATCGATCCGAAAATAGTTGAACATGAAATCACGACGTATCCTAATGCCAAGCCTGTTCGACAAAAACTTCGTCCAGTTAATCCTAAGAAAGTAGCAGCCATTAAGATTGAGGTTGAGAAATTGCTCAAGGCAGGGTTCATATACCCTATTCATTTGACTCAATGGGTGTCAAACCCTGTGCTGGTCGATAAAAAACAAGGCACGATTCGTGTATGTACCGATTTCCGTGATTTGAACAAGGCATGTTGAAAAGATAATTATCCAACCCCATTCATCGATCAGATCATTGATGAATGTGCCTCTTGTGAAGCCTTTTCGTTCATGGATGGTTTTTCAGGATATAATCAAATCCAAATCAAACCTGAAGACCAACACAAAATGACATTCATTTGTCCATGGGGTACA
>SNQJ01S0083556.1:0-17592 GCA_010110895.2 Picea sitchensis | reverse complement strand
TTTTGGGTTTGAATGGTTTGAATCTTTCTTCAATAAGCTGGTTATGAATTATCAAATCAAAATCTGAAGGCCATTCTTGGAAATGAAAGTCAAAAGGGCATTTTTTGACTAGATTTAGTGATTTTCAAGGGCAAAATGATAGGGATTTTTGGCACACATCATCAAATTCGAATTCCACTTTCAAAGGAACAGATCAAAGCGCCTTGGAAGGCTAGGCTACACTTCATCAACTTTCAACCAATGTTTGAAGACCAAAAGATAGAGGTTGACCTCATCTTGAGGATCTATCCTTATCTTTTGTGAATTAGTTTTGACTTTCTATTTTTAGAATATCAGATCCATTGTTTTAGGATCTGAAAACTGATTGTAATAGGATATAAAGCCAAAGACATTTGGAGGACTAGAGGGTTCGATTCTGGATACAGTAATACTCTTTTTTGTACTCAGACATTTAATTGCTAATACTAAATCACAGGTTCCTTTCCATTTTGGTGTCAGTTTTCCATATTTATTCTGTACTGTTATCTTGTTGTCAAGCCTTGAATGGCTGTTATCCCATTGTTTGGTTCATGACATGATAATTAGTTTCTTATTTGTTTATTAGACCCTACTTTGTACTGGTTTATGAACAATCTTTTCTTCATCCACTGAAAGTTATTTTGTTGATTAACCAATCTTGGAGAGCATTGTTTATTTGATTACCATTTTGATGTCTGAATGCCATAAGATGAATTGAGTTATCCCATTGATCCACATCTATAAAAAATACAAAAAAAAAAATTACTTGAAGTTACCAAGCACCTTTGGTCTGCAACCACAAAGGGTTTCTTGGAGTGATAACACTAACAATATTTAGATTACAAGTGGTATTATTCAGGCTTTGAAAGCTATATGAGTCTTGGTTGTCGCATATGAGGATCACTTCTTTGATATTCTATGGTTTGCATTTATTGTACAAGAAATATATGGTGAATGACTTTTCGATGATGGAATAAAAGGATTGAGTACGTGAAAGTTGAATTCTTGGAACACAACAAAAATAATTGTTTTTTCTAGTAAGAAGGACATGGAGGGCCAAGGCACCTCTTGCACTAGTAAATTCAAATTTATGCTCCAATGCAAATGATTTTTATTGGTAAGTGTAGGTATTTAATTACATTTATTATTTATTTTGATATAAAAACATGGGTATTTTTTCTTGAAGAGAAATCAAAAGGTTTTAGTCTTTTCAAGAAATTTAAGGTTAGTGCAGAGAAGCATGATGGTGGTTTCTCGAAGGTGGTGCATATAGATAAATGGAGATAATTTATCCATGAATCGTAATAATTTTACAAAGAGAATTCAATAAAGAGGCCATTGACTACAAGTTATATCCCTTAGTGAAATGGGGTGCAAGGATGCAAAAAAAAATGATTGTTCTTTTCATCATTTTTTTTCTTCTCCAATATTGATTATATTTTTTATGTAAATATATGAAAAAGGGTAGAGTATGAATAGGCCATTGTATTTCAGACTTTTTTGGGTATATGTTGTAGATACTTTAGTATACTTGTTGAATAGGTATCATATGAAGCGTTTGAAGGGAATGATGCCAAAAAAGGCTTGGAGGGGAAGAAAGACAAGGGTGGCTCATATTAAGTTTTTCGATTTCATTACTTACTCTCATGTTCCAATGGAGAAGCAAAAAAAACTCGATTGTAAAAGTAAAAGTGTTTTTTTTTTTTTGTTAAAGTGGGAAGATAAATGGTTATGAGTTTATCCATTAAGTATTTTTATAGAATACTTAATGATATTTAGTTGGGGTGTAATATTTGATGAAGGGGGAGTGAGGTAGTGGAAAGAAGATGCAAAACAGGAAAAATCAACAATTTTACAAATAGATTCATAAGAAGATGACATATCTCCTCTTATCACAAACTCCGGTACACAATAAAAGCTTAAATTTTAGTGATGTTCAAGTTTTTACTTTATGAACTTGTTCATAAAGTTTAATTGCAAGTCCAATATGAATTCCAAGTTCTCTAGAAAAGGTAAATATCCTCAAATAAATGGGTGGTGAAATGAAAAAATAAATGATTTTCCTTTTCATCAATTGTTTTCCTTTTCCAATGGTGTCTAGCATTTTGATGTAAATATCTGAAAACATGCAGACTATGGCTAGGAAAAGGGATTTCACACTTGTTTTGGATATATATTGTACCTGCATCATTTTACTTGAATATATATCATATGAATAGTGTGAACGGTATTAAACCACAAGAGGGTTGCTACTAGGGTTTTACCCTAACCCTCTTAATTAGATACTTTATTAATGTATGAGGCCACCTTCCTTGAATAAGGACCATTAAATAGTTAGCTAAGAGTCACACATTGTAAAAAAGGGTAATTTTTATTAATAAGACCAAAATTAGTTGGCCAACCGTCATTATAAGGGGCCCATAGGTAGTCAAAATTCTCTATGGATAGGTATATATTGAGTAGAATGTTATGTAATGCTTTGTCAAGAATTTTTATTGTATTTGGAGAATTTATTTTGGAGGTTTCTCCCTTGAAGAGGAAAGTGAACATAACTCTCTATTTGTTAGGGATTATCTCTTTTTTCTCTTTTGTTCTTGGGCTTCACACTATATTTTATGTGAATTCTTTGAAATTGTGCAGATAACTGCACTATAGTTGGAGTGAAATAAAGGAAAGTGTGGCTCATCTTAAGGTGTTTTGTTGCATTACCTACTCTCATGTTCCCAAGGATAAGTGACAAGAACTTGACATTAAAAGTGAAAAGTGTATTTTTTTCTATAGTAGGGGGATAAAGGGTTATGAAATTTATAATCTAGTAACAAAGAAAGTGATATGTAGTGGGGATGAAATATTTGATGGAGGGGGAGTGTGGTACTGGAAAGAAAATGCAAAACAAGAAAAACCAAAAAATATGGAAATAGATTCATGAGAAGATGACATGTCTCATCTTCCCACAAAATCTAGTAAAAGATAAATTTTTAGTGGTATTAAAGTTTCACCATTAAGAGCTTGTTCATAAATTTCAAGTGCAAGTCCAGCATGAATTGTAAGTTCTCCAAGAAAGGAAAAGAGCCTCAAAGATATTTGTTAGAATATTAACAATAAAGATGATATTATTTATTTTGTTTTGGTTTCTTATATTCAATTTGATCCGAGTATCTATGAATATGTAGTGAAACATATAGTTTCATACGATGCAATGAATATTGAAATCGATGCAATAAAATAAACACTACATGGAAGCGTGTTGATCTCCCTCTAGGAAAGGTCGTTATAGGAGTCAAATGGGTTTCCAAAATGAAGTATAAGGTAGATGGATTAGTCAAAAGGTATAAGAAGAGATTTGTAGAAAAGGGTTAGTCACAAAAACCATGTAGATTACAATGACAATTTTTCTATTGTTGCAAGATTAGATAATATTAGAACTATTTTGGCATTAAAAACTTAATTTAAATGAAGAAATTTCTAGTTAGATGTTGATTTGACATTTTTTAATAGTTTCATGGATGAGGAGGTGTTTGTGGAGAAACCATTAGGTTATGAACTTGCAAGTCAAGAATGTGATTTGCAATTTCGACAAGGCCCCACATAGGCTTAAGTGAGATCTAAGGGATTGTTATGGAAGAATGGTTGAGTACCTTCATAAAATGGCTTCAATAGAAGTGCAACTAAACCAACTCTCTATGTGGTGTCTAGGGGTACAAATGATTGTTGTTTTATACATGTATGTAAATCACTTCATTTTTATTCTAATAATGATATTTTGATGGATGAATTTAAAACGACAATGAAAATTGAATTTGAGATGAAAGATTTGGGGTTAATGCGTTATTTCCTTGGCATGGAGATAATCCAATTGAATGATTAATTTTTTATTTCACAACGATTAGGTACAAAATGTTTACTTGATAAGTTTAAAATGAAAAATTGTGACCTAGAATTAGTACACTTGTGAGCTTGGGTGAGAAATTAATTAAGAATGATGGAAGAAACAAAGTTGATCCTACTATTTACAAGAGGTTAGAGGGGAGCACTATGTATCTCATATCTTCTAGACCAAATATAATATATCATAGTTTATATTAATCATTTATGTAGGATCAAAGTGAATCAAACTCCAGGCAACAAAGAGAATACTTAGGTATGTTAAGGGTACATGTTATTTTGGTATTTTGTACACCACATCTACTTTGTTTTTCTATGCTCAATTATGCACTTATTTTTTAGTGATGTGATAGAAAAATAAAACACCATATAGAAATAGATTGTTTAAACTATTGAGAAATAAATAAGTGAACTAGAATAGTAAAGACACACAATTGAGCACCATAAAGACATTATTTACACTATAAAACTTGATGTGGGAAAACCCAAGAAAAATATGAAGGACTTTGTTTTTCTTCATAATCAAACTAGAGTATAAGGAAAAATACATAGATCATTACACTCACCATAGAGCTATGAGACACTATGGTATAATTCCCTAGACCATTCATTTTATCTTATGCTTTTTTATCTCCCTATTCATATTGCATGTTGTTTTTCTACGGAACATCCAATCCCTACCATAAGAGTTGAACCATTTCCCCTCTTTTTTACTAGGGTTTTAACACCCTTTCTTGGTTGTTAGGGTTAGCACTTTTTATTCTCACAATCCTTATAGAAGTGTCCAATATATTCACATACGTTACTAAATCCACATGGGTCAGTTATGGTGAGATGATGTGGTTGCCACATCAACCTACAATAAATATTTAAATTGTTACCTTTATAGGGGCATAATTTTTTTACAATATTTGATTCATGAAAATGAAATCTCATTGAAAGGATATTGACTTGTAGCATGTAGTGATGACCTTTAACATAATTTACATGATGTTAGAGACCCCAAAATGGAAGAATTTTTGGGATAGCACATCAATGTTCTCTAGGATTTACCCTAAAACAACACTTGTAGGTACCAAATTCTATCTTCCTCATTCTTGATTACCAATAAGGGAAATAGTTATTAGGTAGATCCATTTTGGATGACAATGACATAAGGTACACACTAGATTTATAGTGGGGAAACCCAAATACTTGAAATACTTGAAATAACCTCATTGTATAAAAAGGAAGATCACATATCTCTTTAATTGATACTTGATATGTTTTTTGTTGAACACATCACCCACACTAAGAGGGGGGGTGAATTAGTGTGTGGACTTTTATAACTTTTCTTCTTGCAAGTTAGTAGTTAAAACATAATTGTACAGATTAAGAACAATCAAATCATAATCACAATGGACACAAGAGATACCATATGTTTGTGTAAGATTTTGTGCAATTGATATGTATATATATGTGCATATAGTAATATGAATTTTCCCAACACCAACTATTTTGTATCAACACGAACTGAAGTAAGGAGCACCAAATCCTCAGAGAGAACCAACTCTCAAGAAAGACCCAACTTGCCACAAGACCCATCTTGTTGATAAAACGTAGTCTATCCAACTAAGTTCATATAGTAATTCAACTGACTCTAGTAGCAGTGCTCCATTATAGAATCAAATCTATCTCATGATCAGAGGTATACCATAAACGCTCATCACTGCACTTCATATTCTCTTTGAAATTCCTTCCTTCTTCGCTTTATATTTCCTCTTATATTTGTGCCTTCTTCACTTCTTCTTCTCTCTGATATTCACACAGACCTTAGTTTTATATCCCCTTCATTTTTCTCCGCAGGTCGCTCTTTCTCAATGAGCCTATATTTTCCATAAGCCCGTCTTCTTCCCCAAGAACACCATCTAGCGAACCAATCATGGTTGTACTTATAGTTTCTTATGCTCAAAACTTGTTTAAGTTATTGGGCCGACTTGTGAAACAAGTTATAAATAACTTGTCCATTTACAACAACTTTTGGGACCAGCAAAGATCATCATTCCGAGTCTTCAACTTTACACTTGGCATCCCCTTTACTTTCATAAATCAATCATATGTATGGATTGATTTCCTTCATCTCTGTGATTACAAAAATTGTCGCTTCCTTCAAGCCATGTTCATATGATCATTGACGTAGAACCACAGGATTATAAATTTAAGTGATGCATTACATTCTTCCTTTTAAATCTCTTTACCATATGACCAATGGTGTTATTCAGATGTTAGGCGAGACAAGTGCTTGCATGCTTATCAATTCAACGATCATGATTCAATCTCCAAATGAGATGGATGATTGTCGGGACTTCGGGACTTCGCAACCTTTCAAATCTCCCGAAGCAAATTTTGTCGAATAGATCAGGCAATTCTAATTTATATCATGGAACTGTATCAATGGTCTTATTCGATCCTTACATCTATTCTTTCATTTCTTAATCCGACGGCCAGGACTTAATCAAACATTGAGATGGATGGCCACCATTTACTTTGAGACTTCATCTATTATACTTACGCTATCCTTCCACTATATTTTTGTCAATGGTTGAGAGTACACACGAAGTATTCTTCATATCGGATGACCCATGTCCACTTCAGGACTTCGACATTCGAGAATTCAGAGGTTTCGAATAAACACTGCTCCATTTTCCTCCGGAGTGATCACATGTTGAGTAAGTCATAAGTGGTGGAGACCGCTTGTTGTCGGTTTATACTTCCACTTAAATTATCCTTCGATTGTAGTAGACCGATGTTCAAGAATGATCTCGAAGTGATCTTCAAATCAGATGTCTTGTGTCCACTTTGGGACTTTGGCATTCAAGACTTCGTGACTTTGGGCAAGTGTTGGTGGTAAAAATCCCGAATAAAAACTCTCGTAGTGACATAACTTGATTACGTCACTTGATGACGCGTCATGAGATGAGTAGCTGTCACGTGTCACTCAGATTTGTGATTTGCACGTACCTAAAATTTTGATTCAACTTGACACTTGTCATTATCTGATTGCGCCATGTGTCCTTGCTGATGTGGATCTCCTCATGTGGCACATGTTCTTCTCCTGTATCTAATGGTTGTCCTAACTTCCGATGTATCTTAGATCGACGACTAAGAGCGACTTCAGACCTTCGTCCTTCAGGACTTCGGGACTTTTGACATTTCTTGGTGGTGAAAACTCCCGAAGTAAATCTCTCGGAGTGACGTAACTTATTGACATCATGTGTTTATGTGGCATGTGCCAATTTCCTCTTGACACTTGTGATAATATGATTATTCCATGTGTATTTGTTGATGTGGTTTGTTGACATGGTCTGCCATAGGTCCTTGCTAACGTGGTTTGCTGACATGGTCTGCCACATTTCCTTGTAGACGTGGTCTGCTGACGTGGTCTTCCACATGTTCTTGTAGATGTGATCTGCTGACGTGGTCTACCACATTGTCTACTGACGTGGTTTGCCGACGTGTCCTTGTAGTCGTGGTCTACTGACGTGGTCTACCACATGTCCTTGTTGACGTGGTTTGTTGACATAGATTTCCCACACATCCTTGCTGACGTGGTTTGCTGACAAATAACCTTGTTCCAACAGTCATCGTATGTCCTGCAAATCCGATGGTCCTTATTCATTTCGGATTTCCTTCTCTCTGGGCTTTGGGTCTTTCAAATCTCAAACTGAAAAATCTTGAAGTGAGATTTTTCCGAAGCGTAACCTCCTCATATCTTTAGACCTAAACTAAATGTTGTTTGTTGATCATGTTCTGATATTGATGACTCGATCTATCTGTGGTGTTACTCTTCTATCTTATCCTGTCCTTCCACTTAGAATGATCCAACGACTGGCAAAAATTCACATAAATGAGATCTTAGATCTTTTACCTCGCTTATCCTATCCTTCCACTCAAAAATGATCTGACGACTAATGGTTATTCGGATAATCGAATTCTCAATCCTTTTTCCTTTCTTATCCTATCCTTCCACTTAAAGTGATCCAACGATCATGAAGACTCTCGAAGAAGATCAATGTGCAAGGATGATTGCGGAACCACAACTTGCGAGTGGTTTAACTCTTCACCCGAGCCCCGCAATTTGAAGTTGTGCATTTGTGGTGAGTCAACCACAGTCATCGATCTTCGAGGCTATAAGATCTGATGGTCCTGACTAATTGTGAGATTGGGACTAACGCGATATTTAATTCCCCTTTCGATCTCTGCAATCTATCATTTTCGTTGATCTGACGATTTCACATCCGATGGTCACAACTCAATTTGACTTAATCTGATCGTTTGTTGGATCAACCATAGTCGTCGATATTTGAGTCTATGAGATTTGATGATCTAGACCAATTGTGGGATTGGAACTAGTAGGTCATTTAATTCTCCTTCTGATCTTCTCAATCTATCGCTGCCATTGATCCGGCGATTGCGCATTCGACAGTCATGACTTAATCCAACTTAATATGATCATATTTTAGATCAACCACAGTCCTCGATATTCAAGTCTATGAGATATGACGATCTAGACCAATTGCAGGTTTAGAACTAGCGAGTTATTTAATTCTCCTTTTTCTCTCTGCAATCTATCCCTACAAGTGATTTGTCTTACAGATCCGATGGTCATGATCCTCCAACGGTCCTCAAGCCCACGGTCACTCATATGACCAACGTTCGTAATATGAGACGATCAACACGATCAATTTCTTAATCAGATGATTGTTGAGGCTTCTCACCCTGAGCTTACGCTTTTCCTTCAGAGCTTTGATCTCTACATACGGTTCGCTCTTCCTCCTGAGCTTACGCTTTTGATTCTGAGCTTTGATCTCTGCATACTGTTTGCTCCTCCTCTTGAGCTTATGTTTCCTTCTGAGCTCTTTGATCTCTACATACTGTTTGCTACTCCTCCTAAGCTTGCGCTTCCTGTCTCTGCATATTGTTTGACATTTTATGCTAACTGATATACTGTTGACATCAATCACAATCTCATATATGGTAAATCATAACAACAAATCATCACATCGACTGTTGACATCAATGACAACATGTCCAACATTTTCTTGGTGCCCTTGTTCCTTGAACTCAATATATATTCATAACTTACCATAAGGATGAGATGGTTTACACTTTCTACCTCTCATTTATAGGTTATAGGTTACTTGATATTGGGCCTCGACTTGAACATAAAAGCACAAAATGTACAATATCTGGCTCATACCCATTTTATTCCAGAGTCCTGATAACATAAAGAGTCCTGATAACATAAGTAACAATAATATATAACTAAACAATTTTATAATTGAAACATTAAGTAATAACTTGATAATAAAATTAATTATTAACTTATCCACAATCCATTTCTTATTCTCAACAATGTATAATCTAATCACAAATAATATATAACTAAACAATGTTATAATTGAAACATTAAGTAATAACTTGATAATAAAATTAATTATTAACTTATCCAGAATCCATTTCTTATTCTCAACAATGTATAATCTAATCACAATATTATTAAGAACTGGAATTTAGAGTAAGAAACAACACGATAGTGAAGAGCTAAACCCATTGGAAAGGAAGTAGAGTACTTATCGTTATAAATATAGGTGCATATCTAATAAAGCTATGCACTAGAATCATATCATGATACCAATGTGAATATGAAGTTGACCTAACTTTATTATCGCTACATTCCAAATACTCCCATCTCATCATGAAGGACACTATCATACATACATGACATTCAACTTTCTTAAAAAAAAAAAAAAAAGAGCATCACCGACTAGTCCACTCAAACAACATTGTTTCCAATAATCCCCCTCATAACACATGTTTGAAAATTCCAAATAAATATATGGAAAAAAACTAATAACATAGAACATCATGCATACTTTCGTTTAACGCATGTCACACTTGTAAACACAAAATAAATTTTTTCTTTAAATAAAATGATTGACCTTTATAAATTTGGAGCAAAGTAAAACTCTCTCATTAATCAATTTTTTTTGGTTTATTCTGGTCACATGTTTAAAGACATAAAAACATAAAATAATCATTTCTCTTTAATTAAATGCTTTTGTTTATTCTTGTCGCATGTGGAAACACACAAAAATAGTCCTTTGAAACTTTTTTCAAGATCAGTTTACTTCGAACTCTTATTTATGTCACAAAATTGTTTGTTTGTTTTTTTTTTTAACGTAAAATTAATTTAATTTGAATTTTTAAATTTTTAATTAAATTATTAACCTTAACTTAATTTCGAGTAAAATGAAGCTCTGTTTTAATTAAAACTTTGTTTTGATGTTGGACTCTGGTCACAATTGTAAAAACATATAATTAAAACTTTTGTTTGATGTTGGATTCTTGTAATATTTGTAAAAACAGAAAATGATTATTTTTAATATAAAATTAATGTAATTTGGATTCTTATTTATTCAATTAAACACTTGTTTACTTTGAATTTTTACTTGTTTTATTATACACTTGCTACTTTTTCTGGATTGTTTACTTCTGTTATATTTTTTGCATTTGTTTTTTTTGTTATCTTTTGTACATATGATATTTGATTTATATAGGATAAACATGTATTATATATTTGTTTATTTTTTATAATAATCATAGTAATTTAATTTTAAGGTCATAGCAAAGTAAGACATTTTTTTTGTTATCTTTTGTACATATGATATTTGATTTATATAGGATAAAAATGTATTATATATTTGTTTATTTTTTATAATAATCATAGTAATTTAATTTTAAGGTCATAGCAAAGTAAGACATTAAATTGGTGTATGAGACTTTTTTGTCTGTGGAATAATGGACATCCTTGGCTAAGCAATTTGACAGCTAAAATTTACATAGGTATGCATACTCTACCACTCTTTAGATATACTTTATGCAACTCTACATTTCCCTTAATTAACCAATGAAATTGCTTTTTTGTGATACACTTTATGCAATTCTAGTTAGTCAAGAAAATCCATAAATGCTTGCTTAATTATATATTTTTAAGTAATTGTATATCTATTTTACTTATGCAATTCTGTATTTTTATATTTATTTGATAATATAGCTGTCATTGGCTAAACTTTCGGGGTTTTTTTTTGAGTGAACAAAATATAGCTATTAATTTAAATTTATTTAAATTTTGAATTATTAAATATTAAAAAGAAATAAATGTTTTAAGGTATATAATATATATTTTTAATTTTATATTTTAAAAATAAATTTATATATGAAGAAATTCTTAATATTTAATGATTTTAAAATTAAAATGATAAATTTAATTTAATTAAAATAGTTGAGAGAAATGATTAATATCTTCTAAAAAAATAAATGTATTTAAAATAAACTTATTTGGCATCTGAGATTATGTTAAAATTAAAATAATAAATTTAATTTAATTAAGTAGTTGGGAGGAATGATTAGTTTGCGCCAAAAATTAAAATGTACCTAAAAACAAATCATGATTTATTTGAAATTATGCTAAATTGTTATGATTAGAAGATGACGTTTGCTTTCTGCCATTCTTTTGGGGATGTGAACGAGAGAAGGGCAGTTGTGCATAAGAACGACGGTTGGGAAGTTTAGACAACCCTGTTTCACAGAGTCAAGAACATATTAGAATACGGACATCAATCAAACAAATCATTAACACTCAAGTTTTATCAATTTGCTAAAGTGGAAAACCATTGTCCACGCATTTGGTCGTCCTTCGCTCGGAATTACCTTCGTCAGGGAATAGCCAGGCTCTGGTAATTGGATTCTCTGATACGATCACGAGGCCCACGTTATTTGAAATCTATTTACAAAAATTGCTGTAGTCGGCCTCTGTATGTATATATTCTAATCTTATTATTAATCTGCGAGGGGAGAACAGTTAAGAAGAAGAGGTCGCTGAAAGATACAATTTGTATTTAAGGTTTGTTGGATCGATCAGGTCACAGATCATGGGTAGATCTCCTAGTTGTTCGAGCTGTTCAAAACATGAGGAGGGTCTCAGTCGCGGGGCTTGGACTGCTAGCGAGGACAGGATTTTGAGTGAATACATTAAAAGCTATGGAGTTGGTGGATGGAGATCTCTTCCCAAGAAATCAGGTGAGCCACTTTCACTCTTCTTGGAATGATAATTAATAATATGTGCAAAGCTAGAATCTCTTAGACCTATGAGGCTCAGTAGTATACTAGGTCTGAATTGCTAGAAATATTATACAGGAATATGGGAAGCATCTTTTAGATTTTTCCCAAAAATTTCTTTTAATGTGAAACTTCTAAAGTAATATATCGATATCGAGCTTGAGCTGAAGATATTTGTTTTGCAGGTCTCAACAGAAGTGGAAAAAGTTGCAGATTGCGTTGGTTGAACTATCTTCGTACAGATATTAAGTGTGGAAATATATCCCCCGAAGAAGAGGATCTCCTCATCAGATTGCATCGTTTTTTGGGCAATCGGTATGCGATTCGTTTACAATCTGAGAAAGTAATGTTATGATAAAATGGAAGAGTAGAGTATTGTATATATAATTCTATTGAATTAATGAATTACTGTACAATGGTTTGTGACTCATTATATTTATATTGAGTTTACTGGTTGTTGGTTGTTATCAGATCTAACTTATTTCAAATATAAATGGAGAGGTTAAGATAATATCTCAACGACACATCAAACATGGATTTCATAAATCCAACTCTCCAACAACCTTCTAAAAATAAGATCACACAATTCATATAGAGATTAACTTTATTTCTCAATATATTAACAACCATAAATAAAAATTATATATTCCAACATGTTCATATTCATTAGATGCATAAGCATTCACTCGAAAACTCGTACAATGATTTCATAGTCTTCCCTTCAAATTTAGAGGATGATATATACAGTAGACCTTCAAATTTAGAGGATGATATATACAGTAGAGGATGATATATACATGATATATACAGTAGTTGAAGGACCATTAATATTACATGGCAATGTGCAGATGGGCGTTGATAGCAGGGCGACTTCCTGGTCGAACAGACAATGAAATAAGGAATTACTGGAATACCCACATGAACAAGAAGGTCCAACTGGGTGATTTAAAGTCCAAATTTCATAATCCGTTGAAGAGAAGGGGCGTGCCTTCTTACTCTAATAATGATGAGGAAGGAGTTGTAAATACAGATATTTGTACCTTTCAAAATACACCAATAAATACCACAGCAGTTAGATACTGTGGAAGGGCAGTAACAGATGATAATATACCGGATATCCATGACGGTATTAATGAACAAGAAGGCTTGAAAGCAGCAGATGATCATGTTGTCGAAATAGATACCTCCAAATCATGGCGCCAATTACTGCTGGAGGATTGTATGGGAGATTATCAGTACGATCGATTGGAAGCGATGAATAGGCTTCAACAAAACAGCATTGTAAGCACTATCAATGGAACAGATAATCATCACAAATTCAACTGCCCTTCCCTCAGTCAAAGTATAATGAGATTAGAATTTGATTTTATTAAAAGACCATTTCCATATACTTACTGCCAGCAATATCCATTCTGCTGAAAAATATTCAATGCTGTGGTAATTGGAGATGGATTATAGGTTATAGGTGGAGGTGGGTTATAGGTGGTAAGATTTGAAAGTAAATAATATTTTGAAAATAAATAATATTTAATGTTGTATTAGATAATCTACTTGTTGCAACATTTAATAGTGCATAACAGGTTAAATATTAACTGTTTTCTAGTTTAATATTATATAGATAATCTATAATTCAATTCACTTGTTGTAATATTCAATACTGCATAACAAAAAATAAGATATTGACCGCTCTCTAGTTTAATATTGTATCAAACAACCTATAATTCACTGGTTGCAACATTCAACACTGTATAACATGTTAGATATTGGCAGCTCTCCAATTTGACCTCTACATTTACTTTTCTTTTGATTCTGGTTATAAAATCACTTTATTTATTTATTTATTTTATACAGCCCAAAATTTCTTGGGTGGCTTAATATCTCACATGAAAGTGACAGTGAAAGTAACGGATTGATGCGATAAGATCGGAAATAGGTGAACTTATAAAACGTGCGTATCATGATTTGTCCCACGGTTTCAAGGAATCTTTAAAGCATCAATCACGGACCTCCCTAATTTAAGTGGCCTTTGTCATTTTTCTTATTGACAAAGACCATTTGACCATGTGTTATGGTGGCTTAATGTCCACACTTGTATGGAAGGTATTGTTATTTCATAGCAGGAAAAATTTTCACACTGAAGTTGCTACCATGTTTTGAAAGCTTCCTCCATGGATGTATTATCATTGTTTGGGAGAATATAGAAGGTTATTTTACAATATATTGATATTATTAAAAATATATTTTATTTTAAATTTCAAAAAAAAATTATAAGAAAAAATTAGATATTATAAGAAGATTATAATTCTAATTTATAAGATTAAAAGTAACTTTTTGTTATAGCTAGTTTAAAGAAAAAAAATCAATAGAATGAATTTTTATAGTTCCATTATAGACAATTGCTAAAATGCCATGGGAAAGAATTTTTCATCTTTGTAATACTAAAAAAGTGTTGGGATCATCTCTAGAGATGTAATGGGGAGTTAGAAAGGCTTACTAGAGTAGTAATAGTGGAAGTCATTAATTATAAGGTGAACTACACACATTACCTTTGTTATTACTCAATAAGGTTCACTATGGTGGTTAGTATTGAATAAATTTAATGGGGCCTCATTAAAAAAGGGGTCCACTGAGTTGTAACGAGATTGTTGTAATTAAGGTTATTTTTCCAACTATAAGTAAGTAAGGAGTCCTTATGATATGTGTGGAAGAACATTCTATTTGGACTACCCTATTAGAGGTCCCCCAACCTTAAGAAGTGAACAAGAGTACAAGAGTGAAATTATTCCATAATATGATAAATGCCAGTTGTTATCCTACCATTAAAGGTATTTAGATATAATAGAGTAAAAATGTTTTTCTATCTTTTTCTTATTTATTTTGTTTGTGATTCTATATGTAGATTTAATGTAGATAAAAATGGGTATTAGAGCTCTTTCTTGGGTCAAAAACGGAGTTTTTTTTTCTTTTTTTCTTTCTTGTAGGTTTCAAAAGGAGAAAGAGAGTTGCAAAACTTAGATCAACTCCTATATATTTATGAGAAAAACTTAAAGAAACTCTTTGTAGACACGAGTTCCTCTCGGAGAAACACCTAAGTTCAAAAATACCATCCAAATCGAAGTTTGGCAAGTGGAGATATGACTAATTGAAAATGAGTGATTTTAGGGTTTTCTTGTGATGGAAACACAAATTGGAGAGCATCTATCATGTAACTAAGTGATCATATTAATGTTAGGCCAATGCCAATAGATGCAAAATGATAATCATATTTCGTAATTGTGGTTATAATAGAGATTTTGATGAATATTGAGGGAGTTAGACCTATTTCAATCTCCCCCCTCAAACCTGTTACAAGAGGAAATGAAAGTTCCTATGTCAAATTTTTGATCTATTGTTGGCTAAACCAATAAGAGGTGGGAATGAGCTCCTAAATTTTATATCCTAAGTATAAACAAAACCTCTTCCTTCATGATAAGTCAAGGGAGAGAACATAAAAATAAAACTATTATAAACATATAATAATTTAACATCAAGTAGAAATAGAAATTGAAACTTGTATACAAAAAATATAAATATGATATCTACAATGAATGATGAGAATGACACTCAAGTGAAAGAAAAAAAAAATACAAGCATATAAATATGAATATGAGAAAACCAATCTTCTTTATTCAATTCATTCTTATCAACACATTAGAATGATAATCTTAATTTTCTTTTGAACTTCTGCGAAAGTCTGGACCATAAACATGTTCTTGCATAGACAACTAGCGTTTAGAGACTGCTTGACTATTATGTAAATGACATACAAAATATTTAGACTGACAAAGTTGAAGAAGGATTCTATGAATTTTTTTGGACGTTGGTATTAGTCTCTGCAACCATAAAACCAATTAAAGGAGCTAATGGTGGAAGCAATAAAGAATTTTTTCTTTGGTGACCAAACAAGAAGATATATCTTTTGCAAACAAAAAGATCAATGTTTGACTTGAAAGTTTTCCATTTAAAAAGGAACTCATGTTATCAACTGAACTGTTAAACCCTATTAATTCTTAGTGTGTTGATAAGAAAACGAATTTAAAAATGAGAAAATTGGTTTAAGAATGTCATAGCAAGTGTGTGTAAAAGATCATGTTGTTTTTTGATGCTTCAACGTTTATAATGTTTGTTACCAAGAAGTTGATAACTTCCAATATTCGTTATGAACCGAAAAAGTTAACTAATTGTTAACATGTGGTTATATGGATAGACCATAGGTTATTTTTATAACTTCAAGATGACTCGGAAAGAAGCATGAGAATATATAAAAAATAACAGATTTTAAAATATGGGCTTTAAACAAAAGTCAAAAGGCGGGCCTCCCTTATCCATAACATTTAACAAGCTATGATAAAATCATCATAGATATATGAAAATAATACCAAAGTAAATCATACTACACAACTATAATATTCACGAAAGGTTACATGCATATATATTAAATCAAATGAGTCTACAAACTATATCAAAATTCACATTGTTCATAATCATCATTTAAAACTTCATCCATAGTCCAAATATACATGTTCTTGAAACATCCAAACTATAAAAATTAATATCAATTCTGAAAATGAAAACTTGAATGAAACAAAGACCCATTGAAACAAATAACATTGAGATTTAAACAACTGTCATTATCTTTATATTCATATATAACCACAATAAATCAACTATTATTTATTGTTGGTATGTCGCTTGTATCACACAAACCATACCCACAAACAAAATCAGAATGATAACAAGAGGCAACAAAGATACTCAACAACTCATTTCACTTTTAAAACAAGAACAAATAGCAAATGCATATAGTTAAAATCAAGTGTTCATAACTAGTGGGTAGGGTATCAGGTTAATGGGTCGAGGGCGAAAACTCGACATTCTTTTGGAGGCATATACCATATGACATAGGCATAATACATTTGGCCATGTAAAAATAAAAATGCAGTGGTGTTTTCATCATACCCTCGTGCAAATATAACCATTTTCCTAATTGTTCAACCATATATATAACATTTAAAAGAAACCCAACATCCTTTTCACATATGTGAATGCAGTCGTCGAATTAGGGGCTTCGAAATATCAATTATTTTACATATGGTACCGAGAGATCCATGAATATACCCAACAACATGTAATTATTGCAAATAGGAATGATTATATAACATATCAATGATAGCTTGAGGCAATACGAGAGATTGGGTGAGAATTATAACTTCATTTAAAAACTACTCATAACCTTTATGCAAGTGAAATGGGTTCGTGAGAATTCATGGTGAGAGGGTTGAAACGACGGGCTTAGGAATAGAAAATGATGAAGGCGGGTTGAGTCATGTTCATAACATCGAAACAGATAAACTTCAAATGAAACCATACCTATAACATGAATCCAAACGTTTCTTGTAATAAGAGCTATAGTAAGAAATGAACAAAGTGGTGGAGTTGGTTATCAAACTTAGACCAAACTAATATACAGATACCGTGAGTGGTTAACCA
>SNQJ01S0083555.1:98076-109537 GCA_010110895.2 Picea sitchensis | reverse complement strand
TCCATCCAGTTGGTGCTGGAACATTCAGGAAGTTGGTGCTTCCATCCAGTTGGTGCTGGAATATTCAGGGAGTTGGTGCTTCCTTCTAGTGGGTGCTAGAGAAACCATAGAGTTGGTGCTCTCAATTATAGATGATGTACAGAACTTAAAAGACTGCCTATCATTTCGAAGAAGAAGAGGTTTTCTCCCTTTATGGGTTTCCTCGTGAAGAATCTATCTCTGTGTATACTTTATGTGTGACTATTGTTCTTTACCTTTACTTTCCATATGTTGTATATTGTTGATGACCACATGAGGAAATTTTAATAATGTTTTAACAAACTTAAAAAAATTTAAGCTCACATAAAATTGATTCACCCCCCCTCTCAGTTGTATTAATAATTTCAACACCAAGGGCATGCCATCTTGCATGAGGATGGCTCCAATTCCTTTCCCGGAAGCATCACATTCCAATATGAATGTCTTCGTGAAGTATGGGAGTGCTAGGACAGGGGTCAAGCACATAGCATGTTTTAAGCCTTGGAATGCATGATATGCATCTTAAGTCCAAGTGAAAGCATTATTTTTAAGGAGGGAAGTGATAGGAGCTGCAATCTTTCCATAATTCTGAACAAACTTCCTATAATAGCATGTTAAACCTAGAAAACCATGCAAGCTCTTAAGAGTTTAGGGTGAGGCCAATATTGCATAGATTAAATTTTCTTAGGATCTACTCGAACACCATCCTTGTTAACAATATGACCCAGGTATTCCACTTTTGAGGCACCAAAGGCACATTTAGATTGTTTGACGAAAATTTGGTGCTTAGAGAGTAGATGCAGAACTTTATTCACATGGGAGAGATGGGATGACCAAGTTTTATTATAGATGAGAATATCATCAAAGAAAACTAAGACAAAACAATGGAGAAAAGGAGGGAAGACATGATTCATAAGACTTTGGAAAGTGGAAGGAGCATTACACAATCCAAAGGGAATTACCAAGCATTCATAATGACCCTCATGAGTGTGAAATGCAATCTTGGAAATGTCTTCTTCCTTCATACGGATGTGGTGGTAGCCAGAACATAGATCCAATTTGTTGAAGTACTTAGCACCACTCAATTCATCCAAGAGGTCATCAATGATAGGAATGGGGAATTTATCTTTGATTGTGAGTTTGTTGAGGGCATGAAAATCAGGACACATGCACCAAGTACCTTCTTTCTTGAGTACCATGACCATAGAGGAAGAATAGGGGCTAGTCCTAGGACAGATAACATCGGCTTCTAGTAATTCATGAACAATTTTCTCAATTTCATTCTTCTGGGCAAAGGGATGATGATAAGGCCAAACATTGGGGGGGAGACTTCCCAAGATGATAGGGATGGAATGATCATGGACCCCATGGGAAGGGGGAAGTTTTGTGGGGGTTGTAAAAACAACTTGGTGGCGGGAGAGGGTAGATTGGAGGTTGGAATGCACAGAAGGTGTCTCAATAGCATGAATGGAGTGGAGTTGGGATATAATTCCCGAATGACCTCTTTTGAGGATATTTTCCATGCAATGGGAATTGATGATCTCAAGGGAGCCTGCAGTGATGCCTTGGGACTTATATCGTTGTCCCTCATGTTGGAATTTCATGGTTAAGTCCTTAAAATCCATGAGAATGGGGCCTAGAGTGCATAACCATTYAGCACCAAGAACAATGYMACAACCACCCATGTCTATAGMAAACATATGGGATTTCAGGTGATACTGACCAATTTGGAGTCGCACATTTTCACATCGTCCCCCACATTTCGTGGAACCACCATTGGCAATCATGATTTGAAAATTATTAACGGAACGGATGTAACAATTGAATTCTTGGGAAATGTGGTGATGAATTAAATTATGGGTGCTACCACTGTCCACAAGGATTATGACTTTATTATTTTTTATGTAACCAATTAATTTGAAAGTCTAGGGAGCAGAGAAGCCAGTGAGGGAATTAAGTGAAATCACTGGTTCAACTTTGGGTGCGTCAGAGGGTGGGATGAGGTCAAATGGTGGGGATAGTTCCTCCACAAGAAAAACAACTACATCTTTTTCAGACAGATCCATAGTCACAGCCATAAAAATATTTTGTTCCTTACACTTGTGCTCAGGAAAATATTTTTCGTCACAATTATAACAAAGACCCTTGAGTTGGCGATCAACCATTTAATCCTTGGTTAATTTATGGATCTTGAGGGGAGTTGGAGGAGGATAAAAATTGGTGGGTTTAGGGCGAGGAGGAAAGGAGGGTTTGTGGGTCTGGGAAGAGACAATATGTTGGGCTTCCTTGGCTCGTCAAGTAGCTTCCAACCAAGTTTGGGGGCATGGCATGAGAACATGGGCACGAATTTCATCTTTGAGGCCACTAATCAATAATTCCCTAAAGAAAGAATCTGACATGCCCTCCCTTCTGAAATCCAAGTGCTCAAATGTGGTAATAAATTATTCCACTGTCTTAGACTACTTTAACTTGGTCAATTGACCTAAATGGTGGGTGTCAAATTCAAAGTGGTCATAAAGTTCGGCCACAAACTGTGTCCAAGCAACATACCCTTGGTGTGCCTTTTTTCACCATTGCCACCATTCCCATCATTATAGATCCAGATGTAGGACACCATAATGAATCTTGGCTAAATCATCAGTAATTCCATGCAAAGAGAAACAATGTTCCATTTGGGTGACCCAACCTGTAGGATCTAAGCCATCAAATTTTTTCACCTCAATTCTAGGAGGGCGGAGGTATATGGAAAAGTGGGTAGTATGAGGGCCTTGGTAATGGGAAGAGTCATGGTCATCCTGATAAGATGGTTGTTTAGAAGAGGAAGGGTTCTAGGAATGGCCCAGGAAGTGTTCTTTGAGGTCTTTGATGTAGGAACATTGTTCTTGGAGGTATTTGATGTGGGAAAATTGGTCCTTGAGGATCTCAATAGTTGAATTGGTGGAGCTAATGTTGGCAGTGAGATGCTTGATGTCGTCCTTGTGCTGATGGTTGTCAGAAATCAAGGTATTGGGTTCTTGGGCTCATGTGGTATTCATTTTGACAATGGAGCAAGAAAATGGTATAGGGGAAACAAAAGGGGTCAGAAGGGGTGGGTGGGACCACGAAGCAAAAAGGGTGTCAAATTATAGGTACCACTGCGATCAGGGTGAAAAGGGGGATCCAAAGGGATAGGAGCCAAATAAGGGTGTCAGAGACGGGTCGAGTCCACAAAATAAAATTGTGTTAAAAATGAGAGGTATCACTGAAATCGGGGCGAAGAGAGGAACCCAGTGGGATAAGTCCCAAATAAGTGTGTCAGCGAGACCGCTATACTTTTACTCCTACAGAGTTATACTCTGGCCTGAATAATATTGCAGTGACGAAATGCCCAAATGCTTAACATGAAGAAATGTGTAGTAAATTTGCAATAAGAATGCAGGAGGCACAGTTGCGCGGCAATAGATATTTTTGTTTTGTGTTTCCGTCCCAAGGGTTAGGGTATTCAAGGGTTCTATAGACAAGGGTTTACCATGTGCTATATATCTCTGATATATGTGCAGGGTCCAACAGTATTACTTGGCCCAATATCTCAGGGCACCAACGAAGGAGGCTAGACCATGCCCTTAGTCGTACTACCTGACTACCCAGGTACTAGAGAGTATCTTCCCAAGTGTTTTTCTCGGTGTCACTATAGAACTCTAGGCAGTCGATCGGTTTATCTATGAAGGGCTTCAGGAAATCTAGGTCGATCTGTATATAGGTGTTTTCAGATGCGCTACCACTCGAAGGGATACCAACAGGGGTTACAAGGGTAGCCAAAAAATGTGCACTTGAGTACCACTTGTATGTCCTGCGTGTATGACTCCCCGACTGCGGATTTATGCGTGTAAAGACATATCTTTGTAGCTTTAAGACGTCGGAATACGTCTCTACCCTGGAAAAATTTAACCCACAATTTTTTGTCGAGGAAGGTGCACTCATACCACTTCTAATATTCCAATTATAAAATAGTATGTAGAACATAAATATTTAGCTAGAAATGGAAAAGAAACAATGATATAGCCATAAAAATACCAGAATAACACCAAAAAGAGCACTTTGATTACTGATAGCAATGTTCACTTGCCTCTTCGAGGGGGCAACCTCCAGCAAAGCAGATCTCTATTACAATAATATCCAAGACAATATTTCCCATACCCTCTGCTTCTATTTATACTAAATCTATCTATCCAAAAGAACAATCTAGAGGAAGATCCTTCTAGAAGCAGAAGCTTCTATTAGGTCTTCTTACATTTGACTTACTCTTCCTTATTGCTAGGCCTTATTAATATTGTTCTTTATTTCATGGAATTATATTATTCTATCCACGTGAGGGGTTAGGGAGGTTAGGTCCCTAACACTGTACCTCCAATATGTCAAGTTGGATGATATGCATGAAAGACTTTATAGGATTCACATTCAATCTTTTACACACCAAGTATGGAACGACATTAGATGAAGACCCTAAATCAACCAAAAAATAATGAACGGTATGTTTAAAAATCTCAAAAGTTAAAATAAAATAAGGGTTTTGAGATTTTGACTTCTCTCGGTGACATCATTCACTACTGCCTTCTTCTTCATGGTAGCTAGATCATTCAATGTATTAATCAACAATTTATGTTGTTGGTCAATTCTCAATAAATCGTGCAAGGAAATGTTTACTTTTATTTTCTTCATTTCATCAACAATATTGTATTCCATCTCCAAAATTGAAGGTATTGAAGGTTTAGCATTGGCTTTTGTCTTCGTCACTATGGGAGAAGAAGAAGGATTAGTTTATGTGGAATTTTGATTGCTTCTAAGTGGATAATCTCTTTTTGTTATCAATCCCTGAGGGTTAGCTCAGTTGGTCAAGAGACAAACATGAGAACTCTCCCCTAGTGAATTGGGGAGGTCATGGGTTCGACTCTCTAAACTCCCTTTGGGTTAGCCTCCATTAACAGGGCTAAGAATTTACCTCAGTTACCATCCATGGATCATGGGGAAGTACTTGAAGGGTTTTCCACAAGGATTTCCTTCGAAAAGGATAAATAAATATATTTTTGTTGTCTACATTGCATGAACTTCTTATACAACTTCGTATTCTTACTCATCCACAATATTAGGAAGCACGTCTCATAGCACCATTTCACATTCTTCTTCTTCTATGTTTTCTTTTATGTATTTTTTAGTTGTAGCATCTTGTTGTACACCTTCATTAAAGATATGATCAATGACATTGATAAATTGTGGACATGTCTTCTTTAAGTGGTTGGCTTGATGTATGTGGTGGAAGTGGTCCATAGCTATACCATATACTCTCATAAGAGTGTTCATCCTAGATGTCTCTAGAGGCTTAGATTCACTTACTTGAAAAATGGCTTGAAAGACATTTTTCCTAAACTTCCTTCTTCACTTTTCTTCTTCAAATCCATGAAGTCATTTGATAATTTCTAAAAAACTCACTGCAAGCTTTCCATGTTTGTATTTGAATATTTATCCTTAAAGTCAGTACTTGGCTTTGTTAGTGTTAATGATTTCTTTGTAGTGAAAGGACTCTTCTTCTCCTACAAAATAGGGTTTCCATTTAAACTCATTATTTTCTTTTTTACTTTGTGATCTTTTTCAAAAGAAGTTGCCAACTTATCCTTACATGATCTCTTGATGAACATGGAATTTGACAAAGGAATAGTAGTGGAACAAAACTCCACCAATATGTCCTCGAATAGTCTTGATCCAGTTGGAATCTTATTCAATATAGTGGTGAATTTTTTATTTAATTATTTAATTATTTTCTTCAACTTTGTCTTCAATCTTGATAATTATAAGAATAACATTGTTAGAGTTCTTTCATCACCAAATTTGGCTAAGTCTTCTTGGTTTTCAACATTGAATCTATTTAAACAAGTTATTCGCTTTTTTAATGATATATTTGATATCCATAGCAACACTTGGATTCCATGGTCTGACCTGAAAAATATGTTTGGTAATTCCGACAAGATTATTGTTGATAGAATTTAGTGGCTCATCCCAAATCACTTACAACTTAAACTTGGCCTCCCAACACCCCATGCTTGGTGGAAAGACTAGAAAAGGGGCAAGGCCACTACATTCACTTAATACAAGTTGGCCTACATGAGCTACAAGTAGTTGTGTTCGAAGCAAGGCCTTGAAGGTCAACTCAATAAGGTTTGGAATCTATGGTCAAAACCAAAGGCGTCGTTATTTCACTTCAACAATATATGGAAACTTGTTATTTAACCTAAAAAATATTTTTATGCCTTAAGCTTGGTGGTGGGTGATATCCCTATTGATAAAATATTAACTTACCTAGTGATTCTTAACCCACATTGTTGATAATGTGGGCAAGCCAAAACCCTAAAACACATCTTTTCATTTTTTTTGCTTAAGGTTTGGGCATGGGTTGAGTTTGTGTGTCAAGAATTATTACGTCCCTCCCTCTCTTAACGAGTTGCTTTATTAGGCAACTAGCTACCTTGGGCTAGATAATTCTAGGGAACTTAGATGCTTTTCAAAGTTGTCATACTCTTTTGGATTTCAAAGCAACATAATAATACTTTGTTTAAAATTGATGTGTTGTCTCACCAGTTTTGGTGGTACAATGCAACACTTATACATGTCAATTTGATTATGAAGATTGAAGTGTAGTCTCAAAAGGTATTCTTATAGATGAAATACCTTCGGCAACTTCTAGATTACTAGCATGGGATCCATTGTACCATGAGAAAGTACCTTAGACACCTTTTGTGTGTACCCCCTAGGAGTGTTTGATCAGTTGGGCCCACTTAGGCCTCCCTCTTGGCATGGTTCAACTACCTACATGTATGTTAGCTTGGTTGGTTTGGTCTACAGTGGGCCCTACCATCGTCTAAGTTGACAGGTTTGGGAAAGGTGTGAGAGAGTATGCAATCAAACACCTAGAACCTCATAGGAAAAGAAATAGTTTCTTGCATTGGCTCTAAATATATCAAAGGATCATATGCCTATGGGTCCCTCTACTTACAAGAAAGTTCCTAATGTACCCTTAGATACTAATCCTTCAATCATAATGCAGGTCAATGTCCTTGATGATCATGATCGGCCTCCTCCAGTGTCCAACATAATTATTTCTTAGTGTTCTCTTATTCATGCATGTGCCCTTTGTGTTTTATGCTCTAAACCATGACTCTTTAGACTATATTCGCCTAATCCACATGTTATTTTGTATATAACTTGTGACCTTAACTTCATGCCAAGCTATTTTGGCCTCAACTAACCCCATTTGTAGTACTAACTATGAACATTGTTATGATAAACCACCTTTTTTATTAAAGTTTGTACATATTGCATAGTAATAAAGTTTAAAGGAAATTTATTAACCAAAAAACATGAACTTGCATAAATTTAAATTAAGATAAATTATATTTATTTATATTATATTTCCTTAAAAAGGCTTTAATTTTATTTTTTTTAAGATATTAGGAATGTAATAGGGATCTTTTTAGAGTATATTAAGGATGGTTTGGGCACACTGTATATGAAGGTTTTTTTTGTGAGAGAACAATCATCTTTCAACATTGATAATGCAATGCTCTTTAACATTAACTGATTGATTATAATTTATTTGCATTCATGAAATTATGATTTTTTTTTTAATATTATTACTATTCATAGTAAAGAACATTTACTATTTCATAAAATTATGATTTTTTTAATGAAAAAATATTTCTTTCTTTTAAAATATATTATTACTATTCATAATAAAGAATGAAATTGAAATTTATTTTTTCACCTGAAAAGTTCAAAAGATATCTTACAACTTTACCTACAAAAATATAGTTAATAGAACTTGACATCATACTTTCAAACTTACCTAAAAACTTTTGCCTAATTTTGATAATATTCTTAAAATTAACCTACAAAAATTACCACCCTTATTGAAAACCCAACCCAAAATAAAAAAAAATTAAGCACATCACATCACATCATTCCAAACTATAATGTATTTTTTTTCTTGACATATTATTTAATTAAATGATTTTTTTTACTTAGATATTTTTTATTTAATATCTATTTAATTAAATGATACAATATAATAGTCTAAAGCTCAAAAGACGAAGTAACCACCCTTTTAATTTTGTATATAATACAATATAATAATATGCTCCTTAATAGATTCCTAAGTAAGCTCCACATCTCTAAAGTGTACATGATTTCTTCAATCAAACATTATCTAAAGTGTTGTGCAAACATCCTCGAGCATTACCTAGCAGAGTCATCGCACTTTATATGAAAAAGACTTTAAAGGGGCATTGGGTGCAACAATTGAGGGATGGATCTAGTGGCACTAGACTTTGGCCACCTGCATGCACCATCCATGTCAGACAACATGGTAGGTGCCTGTAATTTGTTCGTACATAATTAAATTGAATTCTAAAAATGTTGGTATTAATTATGTATCTTGCCCCCTTTTCCCAGGGGAGGAAGGTAAGAAAGTGTGGGCTTGTGAGAATGGAACGGAACTTACCTTTCTTATCAATTTGGTTTGGGTAATCAAGATCTTAAAAGTGAAATTTTGTCTAAATCAACTTGTCAACTTGTTTTAGTTATTTTAGGGGAAGAAATAGAGAACCTTACCTTCTTTATAAATAGGGGAAAAAATAGAGAACCTTACCTTCCTTATAGATAGGGGAAGAACCTTACCTTCCTTGTAGTTTCCTTATAGATAGGGGAAGAAATAGAGAGAACCTTACCTTCCTTATAGATAGCTCAGGTTATTAATTATGTAATTTGTTTTTATTAAAAAAAAAAATTCAATGAAAAAAAATAATATATTAGATATTTTAAGATGAAATAAAAATATCCTAGCAGCATGGTGTTGAATTGACACTCCAAAGGATCAACTCATTTCATTGGTTGAAAAAAGAAGAGTTAATAAATACTTCTTCGGTGTACTTACTAATATTCATTATAGTGATCGTGAAAAAACTAACATTATTTGTCATTCAAAGAGTATATTAGTAACGATATTTACAATCAATAAAGGAAACTAAATAGATTGTTTAAGAACAACTCCAAGAAATTCATTTTACTAGTTGAAACGCTCCTAGAAGTTGCGCAACTTTCAAAAATTGTATGTGATCTCTCCAGCTATGGATCCATTTTCATTAGTTGTATATGTGACAAGAGAGCCTTCATGAAGAAGAAATGCTTCTCTTTAGAATCTATCCATGTATTCATTTAATTCCTTGTAAACATGACTAAAAAATAGATTGCCAAAGGAATTTTTTGATTATGTGATATTTTCTATAACTAAGAGGAGGAAAATATTTTGCATATTTGACTTCCCATTTGCCCAATCAATGGCCAATTTTCTATCCCCATAGACCTGTAGATTTCTAACTCATTTTCCAGCTACCAACTTTAACAAGATCCATAAGGCACATAGTTCTGATTTGTTATATGTTCCTTCACCAAATGTTTCTTTAAAGTAAATTGATTGATTTTTGGATAGGAATAAGATACCACTTGAGCCACAATTGCTCGAAGAACCTTGGCAAGCTCCATGAAAGAATCTCCAAGGCTTGGACAATTCAATATTAGGTTATTTAATTACTCTAGAGTTCTTTTTTTTCATAGGTGCCCAAGTACCGACATAAGAATACTTTATTTGGAAACATACATGTATTGGGATGATGTATTTGACTCCAAAGGTCGTGTTATCTCTAGCCAACCATAATTCCCAAGCCACTATGCAGGGTAATGCTCTATGCTCTATAACTTCTTTTTTTCTTGCACCAATTCTAAAACCATTCTATTGTAATCCCATTTCCCGTCTTCACTTGATAAATTCAATGCTTCACTCTATACTTCTCTTGAAAAGTGACAATCAACTAACAAGTGGTCAACAAATTATTCATTTATTTTCCAAAAATGCATTTGCTAGGACCCTCCCAGGTTATTTTTACTATTGTCCATGTGACTATTTTATTGGAGATGGCTAGTCAAAAGAACATTCTAGTTTTTAGAGGGCATCCCGACTTCTAGATAGTTTTGCACCACCATGCATTTTCACCTATAGCTTCATCTTTAATACTGGCCTCATATCCTAATTTAGTAGTGAAGTTGCTTATGGATTTATTCTTGGACTAGAGAATATCATCTTCTTCTGCTTTTAAATGTATTCCACTTAATTTGAGTTTGTGAATGTAATCATTCCATTCTACAACTATCTCTCCTTGAATACCAATCTAAACATATGATTTCCAACCATAACTCCACACTATTCTCATTTTTGGGTCCACTGCAATAGCCAAGTTTTTGTTCTCCTTTCTATGGAGAATGTTAATAAGGGGTTCTAATAGCATGTAAGATTATAAACATCCTAGCCAAGGATCCTTTCCTATCTTTACTTTGATGTCTTTCCATATTTTCTAAACTAACTATTTTCCTATAGAGAAAATGTTGTTACCATTATTTTCTAGATTATTGAATCCCCTCCATATCCTTTAACCTCCTTTCTTATCTACTCCTCTACTAAGATTGGTATAATGTATTTTGCCAACATTATTTTTCCCTTGAGGCCTTCATTGTGCATCAATCTCCACATGATTTTGGCTACTAGAGATAATCTAAACATGCGGATATTCTTTAGCCTGGTTGACCAAAATTGGTCACTTATATTTTCTTTCTCTTGGATTAATAAAAAGAAATGATATCGGAAGATGAAAAATTTTGAACTATTATAAGTTAATTGTGTAGCTCTCACTCTCAGCTTCCCCACACATTTTTCGGATCGGAAATCCAAGTTTGTATGCTCAAGATATCTAGGTTTAAAGTTTAAGCGGAAAATGGTGCCTCTTCCATGTGGAATAAATCTAATTTCTCGGACACATATCCAAATTTTCTCGGGCCCAAGACCCTTGGTTTCTTCAATTTCTTTGTTTCAAAAAACATAAAAATCTTCTATTATATCTCTCACGAGCACTTGTTGTAATTCTCCACTCTTCTCTCATCTCTTTTACAATACTACCTCTTCCATACTTAGTCTCATTTTCAAACTCTTCTCCTCTCCTCTCCTATATTACAACTCTTCTTTCATACTCTACACTTAGAATTTTCTCAATATCTCTCTCTCTATACTTCACTTCACCTCACCTCACCTCACTCCCTAATCCTTCTCCGATCCTTACATTTCTCACCCCCCTCACTTCCGCTCCCCTCAAATTACCCCCTCACCCTCTCCATTCCCTTGCCCCTTATTCCCCCCTCTTATTTCATACTTAAATTTATTTTTATTTTTTCAATCGTATATTACAACTCTTCTTTCATACTCTACACTTAGAATTTTCTCAATATCTCTCTCTATACTCCACTTCACCTCACCTCACCTCACTCCCTAATCCTTCCCCGATCCTTACATTTCTCACCCCCCTCACTTCCA
>SNQJ01S0083555.1:68494-81926 GCA_010110895.2 Picea sitchensis | reverse complement strand
TACATCTGCATGGTGCTTCTTCTTTCCCTTTTCATTTCTAAGAGGACATTGTGCAACATAATGTCCAATCTCCTTGCAGTTGTAGCATCTAATATTTAACGCATCCTTCATGTAGCGTGGTTTCTTAGGCTTTTTTGGATTGCCTTCTTCCCTTTCCTTTCTCTTCCCCACTTGGGAAATAAGTGCTTGATTTTCATCATCATTAATCTTATGTGATTTGGATATCAACCTGAATTCTTCTTGGGTACATTCTATCCACAGCTTGTCAAATTTGGGCAATCATCTTCTGGCGCAAATCCCTTGAAAAAATGGGTCCCAAGAGGAGGAAAATCCATTGAGTGTAGTAGTCACGAGTTCATCATATTCTACTATATCTCCAATGGTTGCTAGTTGGTCCTTAATACGTGAGATCCTCATGAAATAGATGGCTATTGTATCTGAATTGTTAATGGTCACGTTTCTAAGTTGATGTCATAGAGTAAGCTTCTGACCGGTATTATTACTTTCATAAAGTATGGTTATGGCATCAAACATTTCCTTCAGTGTCTTCAATTCTAATATATTAGGTATCAAATGATCCTTTATTGAGTCTGTCAAGATCCTCTTGACCTTGACCTCATTCTTCCTGAAATTTGCTTTGGCATCTTCTTCTTCTGGTTCCAGAATTACCTGCTTGACATGATCTAATAAATAATTATCTTCTATAATGAAGAGAACTTTGTGCTTCCAAGAACTGAAGTTGTCTGCTCCATCTAATCTATCTTCAACTCTCATGTTGGTTGACATTTTTCACTGGTAGAAACCCTAGCACTAAAAAACCTCAATTTTTCAAACTTTACCAAACTATGCATTGAAGGTTTCAAGGGGTGTGCTAGGTTATGGTGCATTGATATATGAAGGAATTATCCCCAGCGACCTTGGGATAGTGCTCAATGAGCTTGACAAAGTTTTGCAGTTGCAGGGTGTTGCAAGGTGTCATTGTAGCAATCTTCCTTCCAATGGTCAAATTGTTCTGAAGGTAACCAGCTTTGAAACCATGTTAGATTTTCCTTATTTACAGAGCATTAGGTTAATTTTGTTCGTTTGCTTCATTATCATTAACATATATATGTATCATGTACTAAGCAGTAGCAGCATAAACAAGAGACAAAAAGAACACAAGAGATTTATCCTGGGAAAACTCCAAATGGGGGGAAAACCCAGCAACCTTTCTTAGATAGGTTGCATTCACAAAGCAAGTCCAATCAGCTAAACCCTAGCACAAGTGCTAGATCAACTAGAAATACCACCACTTGCAGCAGCAGCACCATACAAATATAATGCACCTCCTCAAGGAGTAGCGCACAAGAGAGAGATACCAAAAGATCGAACAAGAATAAACTGTACAGTTGAATCTATTACGTCACTTCCTCCAAACTTGTGCCTTGCTTCTTTATAGCTGGGAGAGTGTGAGTGAGTGAACAAATGAGCCAAGATGTCCTCTATTTATAGTCTTCCTAGCCACTAGACTGGACCGACTTCTTCTCTAGACATGTGTCTTTTTATTATTACTTTATTCTTTTGGGCCAACTTCTCTTCTAGAGTATTTCAATATCTCTCCAATGGATCTCTTGTTTCCATAATCTTCTCCACATCTAAGAAAGATCCTCCCAAAGCTACTAAAACATCAACACTCATGAGGTTTCTATTTCGGTCCTAACGGATTCAAGCATCAACAAGCCCCAACCACGATATTACTTTGGTCTAGATAGTTTTTTCCAATTTACTAGGGGAATTTTCTCTTTTTCTCTTTTGCTCGTCTAAAAAAAGTCTTTATATTATTGCCCCTTCCTCCCAATGAATTTTGCATGTGTGATTTGAATAACACAAGGATTTTGTCTTTTATTTGACTATCGTGATAGGTATTTGGTGCTTATGTTAATAGGTTGCGAGTTGAGTTTACAAGGTGTGATATTTAGAAGCTTGATTTGTGTAATGTGTTCCAATTTAAGTCAAGCCACAACCTCCAATACTCAACCCTGCCTTCTCACAACATTGTTCAATTTGTTGGGACAGTTCCAAATATCATCTTCTTCCTAAGATATATTATAATTTAATTTTATCAATTGGGTGTAGCTCAAGTAGTTGTGAGGGAAATTGTTAACCTTCCCACATGTGTCCAAATCCCACTTTGTGACATGTTTGTTCTTTTTGAGTTGATTTTTGATGATCTATATATGATCTATTCATGATTTGTTTCATTGGCCTTGGGCCAAGAATATTAGGGTTTACCCTAGGTACCATCCTCAAAATGAGGAGAAGTGTATTGGTGACTACCCCCACGATATGTTACTCCAAAAAAAAACAATTTTACAATATGATGAGGTGGCTCTACAACTCAACACCCCTCTCTTTGACTATCCTTCTTATGTGTTGCAAGGGGAAGGTTAATGTTCAAAACCCTTATGAAAACATTAAACTATAAAAGTGAAGGTAGAAATAAAGGTTATATATCAAATCTTTTATTTATAGCTTAAGATTGTTTGTTTTAATGCCTTGAAGTGGGAAAAATTATCCTTGGTACACATTTGTAAAAGTGTAATCTTGTTTTCTTTCACTCATAATATTTTCACGTTATGCTCTTACTTAGAGTCTTTTCTTTTTGGAAGCAATTTTTTTTCATTATTTCATCACAGGGTTCATAAATCTTGAATTTGATTTTATTGGTCAAAACTATTATACTTGGAAGTAAAAAATGGAAGATGTGGTTCATAGTTGTGGAAGTAAAAAATGGAAGATGTGGAAAATGGAAGATTACTAAGAACAATGAAAATGAACAAAAAAAAAGAGATGATAACAAGGGAGATTCCTTATAAATTCAGATGAAGCTTAAGGTCTCGTATGCTTCTATATGGAAAATGAGTCATGATTCCATATTCAAATCTAAGGATATCTTAAATGCATGGAATTGATTTGAATTGGATTAATATATTCTTTGACATCTTTTTTGGTACTTTGTAGTGGAAAATTGGAGCTATTGACTTGTAGGGAACATTTTAGGGGCAAGTCCTATTTTGGAGATTTTGAGTCCGAAACTTTTTGGCCTATTTAGGGAATTAAATAGTCATTTTTTGGGTCAAAACTTTGTGGACAAAGTCCCCAATCATATAACATTATTCTACACATTGAAAATTTTCCAACAACATAAAGATCACCTCAATCAAAGTTTGCATGAGGAAGTTATGCCTCCCTTGAGTTGACCTATGCTTTTAACCATCATGGTACCAATTATTCCCATTACTCACACATGTGGAGTTAGTCACATGTGTACTTCAAGAAGATTATAGAGGGTCCAAAACCTTAAACCTAATCAATATTTAATAGGTGCAAAATCCCTAACCCTAACCCTAGATGAATATTAGGGAATTTTTTTACAACGGACCACTAGGAAATGAAGTGGTTCCATTCTTGTTGTATTGATTCATTATTCCATAATTGAGCAATGAAAAGAAGTGTGATATTGTGAGTTGAGGAGAAGAAGTAGAAGACCCTATAACAACCATAATGTCCATGTCAAATCTTTCTTTGTATTTGCATTTCATACATGAGAAGAAAAGAGCAAGGCATAGTCCTCACCTTCTAGTGAGGTTTCCCCATATTAGGTTTCCTAAGTTATATCTTGTGTTCATGGTGTCAACAACGTGGTGTTTATTGTTTTATCCCCTTTTGTTACATCTCAGTTTATTTCATTAATTTGAGTACTACACTTGTAATATTGAGTTATAACAATAAGTAAACACTGAAAAAATAGAGATAGTTTGCATAAACTTGTAAGATCTTTTTATTATTTAACAATAATGAGTTATTTTGCATTTGAAAGGGCCACAACATAATTGGTTGGAATTGCAATACAAGTATAGAGAAAGTAGGCTTCCACCTGTAACCAAAATTCTATGTATGGATTCCAAAAATCTTCTAAGTTATTAGTCCAAGTACTAATATGGAAAATGTATTGTCATACATATTGACCTATAATTGTAGTACATGCTAAACTAAAAAAAAAATTAAAAGATTGGCCATAGATGAACCCCGCTAGAACCTAGAAGTTTTCAACCTAGTTGTCCTTTTTCTTCACCATTCCTACATGAGTTTCATGATGTGTTTTTGTTGATACTACTTCCAAGTTAGATTCTTCATTGATAGCCTATAACCCAAACATAATCACTTCACCAACAGGGGTTGGATAAGTGTGCAGAGTTCCCTCCATGGGAATATGGAAAAAACTTGCTATATTTTCAACCCAAGTAGCACCAATCCTCCAATGCTATTCTACACATTAAGAGATTTTTGATGACACAAATATCACCTCAATCAGCGTTCATGTGAGGAAGTTATGCCTCCCTTGAATTGACATGTGTTTTTAACCACCATGGTACTGAGTGGATATCGCACCAACACCCATTACTCACACACATAGTGATAATAATATGGAGCAAAAAATAGCCAAGAAATTAAAATAACTAACAAAATAAGTAGACAAATAAGACAAGCGAAAAAGGCACCAAGCCAAGTCAAATAATATGTACATAAATGATACATTGATAATACAACTCAATGTAACAACCCCACAACTATATTATAACTAAACAATTGTTAAGATCTAGTTAGGACCTAGGATTATTTCTAACAAACCCCCCTTTAATCTTAAGTCTTTGCAAATGTATCAGCTAAGAAATAAAGATTAGTGAAAAAGCTAATAACATATCCAAGTCTTCAATCTGTAACTCGTGGTCTAAAATCTCATGAGTGTCAATGAAGATCTTCTTGAAAAACCGCCAAAAGTGGATGATGAAACCAAGTCTAGAAAACTCACTATGTAAAAAATGAGCTAGACAACCTATAGGTGTTCACTAAAGTGAACCCAAAACTGATGAGAGCGAACCCTGATGAGAAGTGAATTAGCTACACATCCCAAATCCTGAAAATGCCTAACAATCCTTAATGTACCAAGCACAAATGGAGAAGAAACAAATGTCCTATGCTAGATCCAGAGATCATCCTTGTAAAGTCCAAAGACTATCAAGTGAGCAAATAATGCTCTCAGAAAACGACACACTAAAAGAACTGTCAATAATCTTGTTGACAGAAAAAAGCATCGAAAGGCATCCAAACCCTATATATGAAAATATTGTAGCCAAAAAAACTCTGAGTAGTAAACCAGGTAAATTGTTGGTACTGCTCCAAATCCTGAACCCAATTGTCCATCAAACATGTCAGACAATCCATCAAATGTTAAAAAGTGGTAAATCATCCATCTATCCAATATCCATCAAAATCCAAAATGTCAAGTGTTGAATTGTCTCAACAAAATATCCCCTAAGGAAAAAATACTTTGAAGGTCAAACTGACCAATCCAAATCCAAGTCATCAAATCCATCATCCAATTAGGAAACAAACATCATGTCCTAAAACAATCCCCGACCATCAATCATCCTGAAATCATAAACTCATCTGCAATCTTGAATCCTGAATCCATAACCAATCATCATAAACTGCAATCCTGTAAGTTAGACTTCAAAACTTGAAGATTCACATATCAATATTTTCCCCCCTATTGATTGAAATGTGAGAATTCTAGATAACAATATATACTCCCCTTGAAAGTGAAAAAGGGTAATCAAACCATCTTCAAGCGGAGTCTGGAGACTCGATCTTCAACTCAAAATACTACATCAAGCGGGCCTTGATCATGCCCCGTATCATCCAATCCTAAAAAAAAAACATGTTCATCAACTATAGAAATATCTCCAATCAAGTATGGTTGTACATGTGTATAAACTCGTTGATAAGATCGTTCCAATAACTTAACTTCCAAACTCCAACGCCAAGTTCCTAACCATTCAAAATTTACATGTTTCCTCTTAATCTTTTTTCGATTCCAACACCTTTCCGAGACATGGTTTTTCTTCCCACAAGAAACACATGGGTGGAGATCAAAACAGTTTAATTCAACATGGCCAGTTCTTTGTCCAACTAAGCATCATCAACCAACAAATCCTCAATACCTATATTATTTTCAATATAACTTGGTGACAGTTTTGACATAATACAAGTTCTTTGTCCAACTAAGCATCATCAACCAACAAATCCTCAATACCTATATTATTTTCAATATAACTTGGTGACAGTTTCGACATAATACAAGTTCTTTGTCCAACTAAGCATCATCAACCAACAAATCCTCAATACCTATATTATTATCAATATCCTCAACATCTGTATCAGCATCCTAATCAACATATTATACATGTTCCTTATCAAGTTCTTCCTTCATATCAACATTTACCAAAAATACACCTCTTACAAATGTGATTGGTTTACAATAATTAGGAATATGAAAAAGGTTATCATGATCTTTTTCATATCCTAAGCTATATATGTTTCATTTGAACTATATTAACTCTTCCCGCGATTTAACAAAGTTATCTATATTTTCAACCTAATTATCATGTTGAACCTTCAAATTGTCCACTTTGTTTTGTGTCATCATTAAATGATGTCAACTACCCAGACAAAACTTTGTTTGTGTTTGAAATAGATGTACCTTTTTGTGAAGTATGTGAAAACAAGTAAGAACATTTTTTTGTTTGAAGTAGATGTACCTTTTAGTGCAGTATGCAAAAACAAGTAAGAACATTTTTGTGTTTGAAGTAGAAGTACCTTTTTGTCCACTTTGTTTTGTGTCATCATTAAATGATGTCAACTACCTCGGTCAAAAACTTTGTTTGTGTTTGAAGTAGGTGTACCTTTTTGTGCAGTATGCAAAAACAAGTAAGAACATTTTTGTGTTTGAAGTAGAAGTACCTTTTTGTCCACTTTGTTTTGTGTCATCATTAAATGATGTCAACTACCCCAGTCAAAAACTTTGTTTGTGTTTGAAGTAGATGTACCTTTTTGTGCAGTATGCGAAAACAAGTAAGAACATTTTTGCATTTGAAGTAGATGTACCTTTTTGTGCAGTATGCAAAAACAATGAAAGCAGATGTACCTTTTTGTGCAGTATGCAAAAACAATGAAGTAGATGTACCTTTTTGTGCAATATGTGAAAACAAGTAAGAACATTTTTGTGTTTGAAGTAGATGTACTAAGAACATTTTTTTGTTTGAAGTAGATGTACCTTTTTGTGCAGTATGCGAAAACAAGTAAGAACATTAGTGAGTGTTCATTTTTGCATAGACAAGTAAGAACATTAGTGAGTGTTCCTTTTTACATAGAAATTGTAGATTCTAGAGTCTTGTTAATCAATGTGTGCAACATATTAAACATTATGTGAGTGTTCTTTTTTGCATAGAAATTGTAGATTATGGAGTCACACATTAAACAAAAAGATCCTAAGACGGGTTAGGACGCAAAGACAAATATGCTTGACCCTAACATCCAACAACTTCTTCTAACAAAAGTATAATGTTGAGAAAAATGTCTTATAACTCCAAAAAAAAAAAAAAAAAAATTGTATAAAAACCCTTATGACACCTTCATAGAAAAGCACTTTTCACTCCATGACTATAACTTAAAAATCCAATTTGTGAGATACCTATAATCTTTTGTCAACACAATACTTTTCACATCTTGACATAATATTTGAACATGGAAGTTTCGACTTGCACATGAATTGAGAGTGCAAATTTTAAGTAATTTCTCAAACTCGAACCTGTCAACTTGATTTGATACGCTTGGCATTGGTCACTAACAAATTTTCATCACTTCCTTGGTTAAAGTTGTTTGGAAAGACGAAATGTATTCGAAATTCAACAAGTACATTAACTATATTTGACTTTTATCTTGGAGTTGATGGATTAAGAGAAGTCAGATCATTGGGATTTCGTCGTTCTGCAAATGTTTAGTCCTCTGCCTACAGCAATTCATCCAATGAACTTCAACTAACAGAGCACACCAATTAGGTGTCAAATTATAGTGATATATACCGAAAAAAAAATTGTGGTTAAGAATGACTTATCAATAAAACTTTTGCAAAATTGGTAATATCAACCATTTGATATGAGAAATAATTAACATTTGCATTATCAACAGAACGATAGGAAATGGAGTAGGTTAATTGGGGAGCAATCTTTCATTTCGAGTTTGGTTTTTCAGGCAAAAAAATGGACCTGAATCCAATCAGATTTTCAGGGGTAATCTGAGTTTTGCATGAACCAAAGTTCTATGCATTTTAGAATCTTATTGTAGGAGTTTTGCTCCATTTTAAACCAACACAGATGCTCAGAAAATCGATCAAAATTATGGATTGGCCCAAAATTTAAAAACAAGCCACCAAAAAACCTGAGTTACCAGAAAAATAACTCGGAAAAAAAAATTGCTCTAGAGTTAGCCCACTCCCTATAAAAATACTCTTGATCTTCCCATCACATTTAAAACTTCAATAAACCAACCAGGAGTAAAAAGGATTCTCATCGAGAATATGTATAATTTTTAGGGTTTTACCAAGTAAGCGCTCTTGTCCTTCTCTTATCTCCACGAGGATTAGGGTTTCATGAAAGATCTTTGCTTCAAAACGTGCATGCACAGGTCGTGAGATGGAGAGCTCCAGAACCAAGGTTTACCAAATTCGAACCTCCAAGCCCGCCTTCTTTGCTTGCTACTTGCTCCATTCTCTATGTCCTGGTTTCAAAGCCACTTACATAACATTTACTACTAGCACAGCGTCAAACTCAGCGTTCGTGGTTGACGAACACCGAAAGGTTTTCGTTGTTTTCACTGAAGAACCCTAATTTACACAGCCACAAAGAACTGTTGCAGAGATGTGCGTTTCAGCAATTTATTTCTTACACAGCCGCAAACTCTTATTTGTTGTGTGTTTCAGCTATTCTTGCGCCCTTGTAAATTGCGGGACCGACGAAATAACAGTCCCCTCGAATTCTCGTCATGGACAATCTCGTTCAGGCTGCTTAGGTTGGTCTAGAAAATGAAACGTTAATCACTCAGACGTGGCAATCAGCTAGCCACTATAGTAAATTTTAAATATGATCAAGTAAAAGTAAAAAATTAAGCATGTAAACGGATGTTTTTATAATAGTGAGGAAGTTAGTGGTTGAAATCACAACCATTGATTTATTGGGATGACTAAGACTAGCACAGCCTCAAACTCGGCGTTGGTGGTTGACGAACGCCGAAAGGTTTTCATTGTTTTCACTGATGAACCCTAATCTACACAGCCGCAAAGAACTGCTGCAAATATGCGTGTTTCAACAATTTATTTCTTGCACAGCCGCAAACTCTTATTTGCTGCGCATTTCATCTATTCTTGTGCCCTTGTAAATTGTGGGACCAGCGAAATAACAATCAAGGAGCTGGTCGCTCCGCCCCTCGGATTCCCGTCATGGACAATCTCGTTCAAGCCGCTTAGGTTGCTAATCACTCAGACGTGGCAATCAGCTAGCCATTATAGTAAATTTTAAATATGATCAAGTAAAAGTAAAAAATTAAACATGTAAACAGTTGTTTTTATAATAGTGAGGAAGTTAGTGGTTGAAATCACAACCATTGATTTATTGGGATGACTAAGAATATTCCATTAATATTTAATCTTGTCCATACAAAATTAAGCACTAAAAACCTATTAAATGTGCCCATTGTCAATAGGTGTACGCCTTTGCATAAATATTCCATCAATATTTAATCTTGTCCATACAAAACTGATTAAGCACTAAAAACCTATTAATTGTGCCCATTGTCAATAGGTGTACGTCTTTCGACGTAATTAATCATTGTCTAATGTAATCCCGTAAGTGTAGCTTGGATGGTTGTGAGAAATTTGTTATCCTCCCCACCCAGGTTCAATTTTCATAATAACATGAATAAAACTTAAAATGAGTATATTGTAATGACTTCAATCCTATATATATTAAAAAGTTTTTTTTATTCTTCATTTACTAGCAAGGCAAGTGCTATTACTGGAGACAACAAAAATACTCCCTTTGTGAAAAAAAACAATGCTGTTGTATGAACATTGTTCTTCAATGTCAGAAGATAGTGAGCACATGAATTTCACCGATGAAGTCTCCGTATGATAGAGAATAGTATTCACCTATTGCGTTTATTCTCCAAAGGACGATGAATAAACAGCTTCCTTCTGGGCTGGCGATCCTCCTTACAGTAAATCGCCTTCCTTCTGGGCTGGTGATCCTCCTTACAGTAAATCGCCGGATTTTCCAACTATCCCAAGTCTTTAAAAAAAGAAATCTGAACTGCTATATTTGTGCTTCTTCTGGATGATTAAATGACGAGNTCCTCCTTACAGTAACTCGCCTTCCTTCTGGGCTGGTGATCCTCCTTACAGTAAATCGCCGGATTTTCCAACTATCCCAAGTCTTTAAAAAAAGAAATCTGAACTGCTATATTTGTGCTTCTTCTGGATGATTAAATGACGAGAACATCTTCGCCTGTGAGTATTTAGCGATTCTTTTGCCTGTGCGTTTAAACTGGATGCCCGACGACGCTTTATTTCGTTGACAGATAGGCAGCATTTGCTGTTGGTTTGAAGCTTCATAAAAGGAGTAATTCATAAGTGAAATATTGCACATAGAATACTCTCAGATCCAGCCACTGATCAGGTCACGAGCAAGAGACAATGGAGGCCGCGTCCTTGTTTTGTTTGGTCTTTGTGAATAATTCCCATATTTCTGGCCGCATTTGTAGGTTGAAAGCAAAACTTTTTTTTTTAATTGCAAGCACTTCTTCCGCAAGTCGCTTCTATACTTTACCTAGCTGAGGTCGATCGAGGGCTTTTCTGTTCAACACAGATACACACAGGTCGGCCGCACCAAACAGATCATGTTTTCATTCCTCTTTTCAATCCTTTTACGTGAGAATGCAAATTGCTTATTAAATTTAAGCTCCTGCATGTGAGTTCAACAAACCATTTGGTAATGATTGCAAGCAAATGAGTACGTACAGGTCGAACCAGCAGGTTAGGGTTTTAGATCAGATTTAGATTGCGTTGCTCTTCCTTTCAATATTTGTTGTCAAGTAATCTAATAGAAGAAGATTTCAAAAAAAAAATCCAATAGTTTAGCATCTAATTATTACAAACATAACGAAAACGTAAATTGGCTGCATGTCATTCTATTTCCATTCAAACCATTCTGCTCCAATTTCCATGATTACAATCTAGGTTAATTTACCTCCTCTTCTCTCTGCCTCTATTTCTCCTTGCGCTCTTCCCTCTTCTTCAATGGAAAATGACATCTCCCTTTCAATCACGATCACGACCCTTTAGATTATAAGGCTCAAGGCCATTAGATCATATGCGTGCTCTGATATCACATGATAAAAATGTGAATCAAAAAATGGTCAATAAAGTAAAATAACTAACAAAATCAAGAAGACATTATCACGAGCCAAGGCTTCCATAAAGAATTTTAGGAAAGTCCTTATCAAGAAATATGGACTTTGAAATCACCTACATCATCAAGTTCAAATGGAAAGCTGGTGGAGGATGATGAGGATGAGGTTCCCACCTAGCTAACGAGCATCCATGACGGATTATTGTACCAAACAAGAGTCTTGTGGAGAACTATCTTAATCAGAGAAGAGCCCATGACTTAGAAGGAGTTCAGGAGATAGTATATTCATTATAAGAGGGTGTATATTAGTCATGGCCTGATATCTTTTTGTTACTTGTCTCCCGGGGGGACCCATTCTCTCAGCCTTTGTCGGTATGTTTTAGTGTTTTTCTCGATATCTATATTTTATCCTTTTTGGATACTAATCAAAGCTCGGCTACTGGACCATGTCCTGTGGCGGTCTCCTTATGTTTCACTGTGAGTTCGACTGATAGTATTTTTCCACCTGGGGAACGTAACTACTCTTGCGCGTTTCAAAGAAGTGTTGACTTTATGGGCCCCGGGAGGAACATTGACATCCTTAAAGACATCAAATCACTACTGAATGCGTCGAACGAAGTAGAGTGGCACAGAGAAGGAGTCTTCAACCAAGCAGACAGTGCAGGAAAGCACATTGTTTGTCCCTCTAGACTAACTGCCTCTTTTCCCCTTCCTACTGGCGATTGTGCTCCCTACCTGGGCCCGTTATCAGGCTTTGCCTCGAACCTAACTACACTACCCACTAACTCCCATGTCGATGTTTCACTGTTTACATGACATCTTCAGACCTCGAGTCTCCAGGAGACAAGTACTCTACAAAGAAGAGGTGGCCATAAGGTTTCAGCGAGTGACAGACAAAACGACCTACATCCAAAACCTAGTCTAATTGGGAACTGGAAGCAAGCTTGGAAGCCAAATAAGTGATTTCGGAGGATGGTCTTAGGGGATGATGTGGGCCTCAAAGAAACCTGCAGAATGGCTTTGTGTGGAATGGTTGGTCGTCTAGCCTACTCTTACCTAGCAGATAGACCTATCTCGGATTGGGTGTTACAGAATTGGGCTCCTATCCTTGGGTATGCTCATGAGATACTTTATCTTACAAAAGGGTGGATGGGTTTCATTTGCAAGTCCCCGGAGGATGTCTCTCTTCTACTGAACAAGTTCTGAGTTCTGGGTAGGAGTAGCCTCATGCTGAAAAGGTGGAGGGTGGCCTTTGACCCATTAACTTAGCACTTCCAACACATACATATCTGGGTCCTATTGTCGGGCCTACCTATGCATTTCAGGAATGAAGGAGCATTTAAGGCCATCGGGAATGCCTTGGGGCGATTCATTGTTGTGGATACATTGTCTCTTACAAACTCTACCAGGAAAATGGGTAGAATTTTTGTGGAAATGAATATTCATGAGGGACTCCTGGAAGTTTTGGATATTAAATGGAGAGGGCGACACACTAAACAAAGATTAGACTATCAGGGTATCCCCTTTAGGTGTAGCTAGTGTCACTATACAGGCCATCTCCAAAGGGATTGCAGTGGAAAGGTGAATGAGGAAAAGTCAAAAGATACCCTACTATAGGAAGATCCTCTGGAGTATATGATGGAGGTGGATTCTTTGGGTGATTTACCCAACCCCAGGCCAGTAGGGACAGAGTCACCCCCAGAGACTACTGACTCACTTTTGAGTAAGCTTCGCTTCTTCTGCCCCTCACGTTTTTCTTCATTATCTTTGTGGGAAAAGGAAGCCCTGGATAACTCTGGCTAGTTGTCCCGTTCAACGACAGTCGACACGGTTGTTTTGGGAGGAGGTATTGATTCTACTACTTCTAGTAGAGCCACAAGGACACCTGCACAGGGAGTGGGTAAGCAGTCTTTACTGAATTATGGTCTTAATATTGGCTCTGGTTCGACTCCTTCATCTCGGCCATCCACCTTTCCTCCCCTGCCTCACAACACCTTTCATACCGATTCAAGTTGGCCTCCTTCCTCTCGGCCTTCTAATACTTCTCCTTTACCCCTAACTAATCCTTTGGTCCTTGCTAGAGGTTCAGA
>SNQJ01S0083555.1:55257-68444 GCA_010110895.2 Picea sitchensis | reverse complement strand
CCCTGCCTCACAACACCTTTCATACCGATTCAAGTTGGCCTCCTTCCTCTCGGCCTTCTAATACTTCTCCTTTACCCCTAACTAATCCTTTGGTCCTTGCTAGAGGTTCAAAACCCACTCACTCTTCCCCTCAACCCGAGCTTGTTGATTCATCCATATTAACTGGATTTAGCGAACTAGAGGAGGAGGCTATTGACCTCAACTTGGTCGTGGACTCCTTGTTAAACCCTAGTAGGGATAATGTAGCTACAGTTCTTCCTACCTATTTGGGGAAAAGGATTTTAGAAACCCCGGGATCCTCGAAGGCGACTAGTTCAAAATCACTTACGGTGAGAGATGGGAAAAACTTTGTGTGGTCCAGAAGTATAGCTCTTAAACTCTCACCTTTGAAAACTAGAAGCAGTCAAAAAAAAAATTCACAACCTTCTGAAATAACTACAGAGAATACATCTTCCAATGACAATGGGCCTCTTCGAGCAATGAAAGCCTTGGCCAGGGCAAAGTAATGTTACTGCTCTCTCTGAATGTTCGAGGGATTGGGGGCACCCTCAAAGATGCTTCCTTCTGTCATTTGATGGATCAAACGAAACCTGAGATTGTATTTCTTCAAGAAAATCTGGTATCCACTCAGAAAGCTAGAGATTTCTTTTTTATTTTCCGCCCTTCTTGGGCTATTTGCTCTGTTAATTCAGTGGGTACTTATGGGGGTCTACTTGTAGCTTGGGACCCAAGTTTTTTTTTTATCTAACTCCATTTCTCACAGTAGGTGGCATTCTCTTAACAAGTAGGAGTATTTTAAATAATCGGGAGATTACTCTACTTAACATTTATGGTCCTTGCTCAACTCAGAAAACTTTATGGAGCTCAATGGAAGACAGTGGCATTTTATCGATTAAAAATTTAATCATGGCTGGGGATTTCAATCTCATTCTAAATTCTGAAGAGGCTTGGGGAGGGGCACGTGCTAGAATTGACGATTATTATAGAGACGTGTTCTCCTCTAAAAACCTCATAGACATCAAAGCACCAAAGATAATTCCCACATGGCAAAACGGTCATACAGGACAACAGGCGATTGCAAGGCGGCTTGATAGGGTAATGGTTTCTAAAGAGTTACTAACAAAAATTGGCATCTACAGGACATGGGTTGAATTCCCATTTTTCTCTGATCATGCGCCCATATGCTTTCAGCTGGATTTACTGTCTGAACTCAAAAACTATCCCTTTAAATTCAATGCACAGTGGCTCAAAGAAGAAGGTTTCATGGATATTGTCACCAAGGTTTGGAACGATCCTAGGTTTCTTATCGAAGGCAGCACACAAAAAATAATAGTCTGGAAATTGCAGGCATTAAAACAGCATACAAGAAACTAGTATAAAGATAGGATAAAATTGAACAAAGCTAAATTGTTAGAGTTGGAAGTTGATATAAAGGAGCATATAAACATGTTGATCGATGATCCAACTAATCTAGGAGCAGAGTCTATGTTGTGGCATCTCGAGATGGAAAGAAATGGTTTACTCTTAAAAGAGGAAGAAAAGTGGAGATTATGTAGCAGGGCACTATGGTTGGCCAGTGGAGATGGCAATACAAAATATTTCCACAATTTCGCATCCCATAATAGAGTTAAAAAAATTATTTGGGATATCAAAGGAGAAAATGGTGAATCGGTCAATGATCATGCATTATTAAAAAAAGAAGTTGTCCTATTTTTTAAGAACTTCTACAAAGCGACAAACTGTCCAAATATTGCAGAGCAATGTAGTTTGATCGACTACTTTCCACAGATGATAGATGAGGAAAATTCCAGACTTTTATTCAGACCAGTTACCTTGGAGGAGTTGAAGAATGTGCTCTTTCATTTTAAAAAGGAAAAGAGCCTGGGCCCGGATGGGTGGACCGCAAAATTCTTCATATAATTTTTTGATCTAGTTGGGGAGGACTTGCTAGTGATGGTTGAAGAATCGAGAAGTCAAGGTTCAATTGTTGGAGGCCTCAACTCCACCTTTCTGACCTTGATTCCAAAGGTGAATAAACCAACAACTTTTGAAGATTATCGCCCTATTTCACTCTGCAATTCATGTTATAAGATTATTTCAAAAATTATAGCAAACCAGATTAAACCTTTTCTCTCTAAAGAATTATCCATTGAACAGATGGGTTTTCTTAAAGGCAGGCATATTCAGGATGCAATTGGCACAGCCCATGAGAGTCTTCATAGTATAAAAAAGAATAAATTGAAAGCCCTGGTTCTAAAATTGGATTTAAGGAAAGTGTACGATTGTATTGACTGGAACCTGCTTAGATTGATTCTTCTCAAAGTAGTATTGGGGCTACATATGACAAATTGGATAATGTCATGTGTCACTTCTTCTTCTTTTGTTGTTCTTATCAATGGGGAGGCTACAGACTTTTTCAGGAGCGGTAGGGGAGTCAGACAAGGTTGCCCATCATCACCCCTCCTTTTCATCCTGGTGATGGAAGGACTTAGTTTATTATTGAAGCACAGTCTTGAGGAAGGACATATCTCTGGGATTAAGGTTTCCAGATTGAACAGAATCATTCATCTCATGTTTGTGGACAATGTCCTCATTTTGTCAAAGGCTTTCCTAGTTTAGTGGCAAGTAATCAACAGTCTTATCAGTTTTTTTTGCAAAGCCTCAGGGCTGGTGGTGAATCTTACCAAATCTACAGTCATTTTTGAAGGACTATCAGACCTAGATATGAATCCCTTTAAAACATTATTTCCCTACACATTTAGTGATCTTTCTCTAGGATTCTGCTATTTGGGTTACTTCTTGAACACTAGAGCCCAGCACACAGCAGATTGGGATTGGTTGGTTACTAGAGTTTTGAACAAGATTAATTTATGGTGCAATAGATGGCTATCACTGGGGGGGTAGATACATTTTGGTAAAAACGGTCTTGGAAGGGCAATCAGTATACTAGATGTCTATGGAAGCGTTGCCTAGAATTGTTTTAAATAGAATCAGGAAATTGATGTTTCAATTTCCGTGGTCTGGTCATTCAGTTGCTCAGCATTACCACCTCTGTAGATGGGAAGTACTTTCTAGACCTAAAAAACTCAGGGGTTGGGACTTCTGTAATCTCACCATTTTCAACCAGGCTTTGAATGCTATTACACTTTGGAGGGTATTAACTCAGCCCAGTATCTGGAAACAGGTTATTAGAGACAAATATTTACACAATGCCACTCTCCTAAACTGGATTAGACAAACTTCCCACCACTGCACTTCAGCATCGAGAATCTAGACAAGTCTTACTCGCGCACTACCAGTCATCAACCATTGGCTTAGTTGGTGTCCTAGAGCAGGCTATCAAATTGCTATTGGTCGCGACAGAATATTGGGTATGGGTGATCGTTCGATACTTATTGATAAACTCTTAAATGTTCTAAAAGGAAAAAACATTAACACATTGGCCCAGGCTTCATCAGCTCGAGATCCAGTTACTTTCGCGGTGGTCTAGAGAAGCAGCGAGGAATTGGGACTATTGGGAATACAGGCCTGTGCATGGAACAATTTTACATTGGAACTCAGAAAAGCCGAAATTACCCTTCAGGAAAGCGCAGAGGATAAGTTGTTATGGAATGGAGGTGACGCATCTGGAATTCTATCGGTCAGGAATTGTTACAAAGCAATTATGTCTACACAAAACTTATCGATAAGGAGTGGTTGGCGTTATAGCATTTGGAAATGGTGATTACAGTTAAATATTATTCTTTTCTTCTGGTTGGTGACTGAGCAACGCATACTAACATGGGATACTCTTCAAAAAAAGGGATGGGTGGGACCAGGATTGTGCCATCTATGTAGAGCAGCTACCGAGGACAATGCCCACATCTTCATCCATTGTCAATTTTCACGGGCTGCCTAGTCAAATATTTTATCCATTCTGAATATGAACTGTACATGGAGGGGCCAGGATTTAAATGAATGTATGGAATTGTGGCTTCAGAATAAAGCAATATCAAAAAAATTGCCCATCTTGTTGAGTTGGTTTATATGGCAGCGAAGGAATAAAACTTTGTTCGAAGGGAAGACACCCTCAATCAGAACTATAGTCTACAAGACTTTAAGTTTTCTCTCAAAGCAACAAACAGAGTTAAAATCGCAAGCGATCAGGTTGAGTCCAATTATTCCATTAGATGGGTATACTATGGCTTTTTTTTATGGGGCTTCCATAGCCGGGGGAACAAATTGTGGAGCAGGGGGATCATTGAAAAGATTAAATGCTCTGGAGACCAGATGGATCTTCAATTGCGGTGAAGGATCTAATACTAAGGCGGAATTAGTTGGAGCGTGGGCTACATTTTCCATGGCAAAATTCTTGGATATTCACCATATTCAGATTCTGGGGGATTCCAAAGTGGTCATTACTTGGCTGGAACAAAAATGCAAACTCCATGCTACCAATATTGAAGGCTAGAAGCATAGTATTCGGGAACCGGCGTCATCATTACAAGGTACCATCTATCATCATATTTTCAGGGATTCTAATGCGGAGGCTGATAAATTATCAAAAAGAGCACTCTTGGCGCCAAAAGGAAGATTGATTTACTTCAATTGGGATGGGGAAGTTGAGAGCTCTCCTCAGTTTTTAAATATATTCTAATCGGCCTTCACCCTTTATGATGGACAGAGATTGATTATTGGCAAGCAAAGAATGGCTACCAGTCCCGAAAGTTTAAGTAACATGGATCACTGATCAGACATTTTTGTATAAAACTAGGCTGTGATACTGTGATAGTTTTTGGAATGTGTGATTCAGTGATAGTTTCTAGAATTTGTGATACGCTTAGTTTCTGGAATGTATGAACAGTAGAAACAACATCCTATAGTCCTGAAGTATGCAAGCAATCATTGATCTTTGGATCGGACGATGTAAAAATTAGTTTAATATAATTTGTGAGATTTTTCTTCTGGAAAAAAAAGTCAAATAATATGTATATCAATGGTACATTAATAATACAACTCAATGTAAAAACTATGAGGGCATTTTTTGATATTATATCATTTGGAAAGGAAGGGGTTCCATTCTTGTTGTATTGATTTAATGTTCCATAATTGAGCAAAGCAAAGGAGTGTGATATTGTGAGTGAAGCAAAACAAGTAGAACCCCCTGTAGCAACCACATAGACCATAATGTCGATGGTAACTCCATAGTGAGTTCATATTTCTTTGTGTTTGCATTTCATACTTGAGAAAAAAAAGAGCAAGGCATAGTCCTCACCTTCTAGTTGTGTTTTTTCGGTATTGGGTTTCCTAGGGCATACCTTGTGTTCATGGTGTGGTGTTTATTGTTTTATCTTATTTAATTATATATCTCATTTTATTTCAATAATTTGAGCATTATGCTTGTAATATTAAGTTATAATAATACACAAACACTATGAAAGTAGAGATATTTTGCATAAACTTGTAAGATCTATCTTTTTTAACAATAACAAGTAATTTTTCATTAGAAAGGGCCACAACTTAATCAATCAACATTCTAATACTAATACAAGTATAAAGAAAGTAGGTTTATGCATGTAACCAAAATTATATGTTTGGATTCCAAAAATCATTTAAGCTATCGGTCCAAGTACTAAAAATGATAATATGGCAAGTATRTTATCATACATATTGACCTATAATTGTAGATTATGCTAAAATGACAAAAAATTTAAACAGTTGTCCCATATAGGATCCCCTATAGCACCTRGAATTCTTCAACTAAGTTATCATTTTTCCTCTCCATTCTTGGAGGGGTTGTTTGATGTGTTTTTGTTGATACTACTTCCAGGTTCACCTCCCCCTTGCTAGCCCAGAATCTAAATGGAATCACTTGACTAGATGGGGGTGGAGAAGTGTGCAAAGTACCCTCCATGGGAATATGTAGAAAAATTGCTATATTATCAACCTTGGTAGCCATCGATTCCATCTTCGCTTCCATGGCCAAATATCTAGCCTCCTAGGTATGCATGTGGTCCCACGTGTTTTTTTCCATCTCTTGCAAAGATCGGAGTTGAAACATGGCCTTAACAACATGCCTCTTTCATTCATATGCTTCCACCATAAAGTTTTCCTCCCGCATATGAATACCAATCACTCCACTACAAAGTCACTATACTCACTTTCTATTGACCCTTTGTAAGTACCAGATAACATGTCAAACCTCCCAACCACACCAAAGCTTACTCTTCCTCACACTTCACTAAAGCAATGCAACTTGGAATGACCATAGAACCCAAATGATACTACATGGTGCTAAAACCTACTTGACAACTTCCATAAATTCCCCTCTTATGGGGGTACAAGAGGTGGTCATAATGCACCATTCTATTGGCCTTGCAAATACAACCATATGCCTGTCATATGTGCTTCAAGGTTGGAAAGATGGTCTACCTCTTCATTATGAGCCCACAATACTTAGAAAAAGGGTATGGAATCAATCTATGAAACCAAATCTAATATTCTCTAGATTAACCACTTTAAACTAGTAAGTTGAGGGGTGGAGAGATTAAGAAGGAATAGAATGATGATGGAGGAGTTCCCAACAACTATGATTTGTTTGATCTTGTGTGCCTTCATTCTTTGTATTCCTTGATATATCACCACATATTTTTCCTCGTTATTTGTAGCAACCACTAAATCCCAAGTATAATCACTTTCTATATTTCCTCTATGATCAAAGGGGAAACCCCCCCCCCCCTACCCTACACCTACCAACCCTATAAACTAGTGAGATATGCTATGACAAAATATTCCAATGGAATATCCACTATAATTTATAGATCATATCTGTATTAGAGAAATTTTCTTTAGGGTTTTTTGTTGGAAATTATACGATTCAAAAAGTGGCTTAAATAAATAAGTCTCAAACCCAATCCATGGTGGATGAGTACAGTAATAATCCAATGGGATGAATTTGAGGAGAGATTTTCAAAGCTAGAAACACAAGTCTCTGACATCTCTCACAACATGGTGATCCTCAAGGTCGTTGTAGAGAGCAATTTTGGACCTTCTAGGGAGTTTGGTAGCTCTAACCAGAAGTTGGATCTAATGAGAAATGTGGAGATAAAGAAGAACCAGATACATATCCAGAAAAAGAGAGACCAATTTTTAGCATCACCTTTTCCCTATATTTGTTCAAAATGGAATCAAAATGGAATCAAAATGGACGTTAAACCCTATCAAAGTGAGATTAATGTTGTCAAGTTTAATCAATGGTTGCAATATTTGGAAGTCTATTTCGGTGTTCATAACATACGAGAAGAGAAAAATATATCATTTGTTTTACTAAATTTATAGGTCCATGCCCAAACTTGATGGGAAATCCACATGAAGATGCTTAGGATAAAGGGCGATCCCCTAGTAACTAAGAGGGAGGTGGTTAAAATCCTCATTAGTTCCTAGATTTACCATCGTCCATAGGTATATTAATACCAATCAAACCCATCTACAATGTGCCACCCAATGTTGCAACATATTTCCTAAACAAGAGCATTCCCCATACATCAAGGACATCTACAACCTCAATGTCCATCAAGAGAAATATCTCAAGATATCGAGCAAGGAAAACCTTCACTTTCTCTACTGCACCATGAGTGGGAATGGCCCTAGACTCAATTCTACACACATTCATGTAAGGCCTTGTGGTTTCCAAACCCAATCGCCTCATTACTTTTAGGGACATCATATTTGCGCCTGCACCTGAGTCAAGCATACAATTATTCAAGTGCTTATTGTTCACTTGCAACGCCATGAATAATGGTGGGTGCTCATCATATTGCATCCTAAAATGATTGGCTTGTAACATTATAGGAGGGTCTATGGGTTCACTTGGTACCTTGAAGAATCTTTCAAACTTGCTTCTTATCGAAGGAATCTTAATGATCTCTTTTAGAGGCATTGTTACATTGATCTTTGCCAAGACACTATCCAAATCGATGTTTAAGTCAATATTTTTTGTCTTTGACAAAGTAGGGTTAGGAAGAAGCTTGTTTACTGGTGGAGGAGGAAGCTTTTGTTGAGGAAGCTTAGGATTGGAGGGAGGGACTGGAGTTGCTCTCTTTTGTCTCGTGTACACTTGTAATTCCCTTTTCTCAAGTTTCTCCCTCTACTCCTCATCTAGGTTGTTTATAACTTCCATTCTATCCCTTCTAATTGCTTCTTTCTTGCCCTCCTCATGTTGTTCAAGTGTGATATTGGGGTGTGCTTGGGGGGACATAGTAAAGATATGGTTCATGACACTCAAAGTATTCATTTGATCAAGTTCCCCATTGTTCATTGGGCATTCATGTTCCCAATGTGCATCCCTACATGGTAGACACCAAGGAGCCTCTTCTACAATGTTTGAGGGGGCAAGATTGTTGGGAACTTTTTGTTCATTACAAGATTTCCATCCTTGGCCAGGATTTTGAGGTTATCCCTTAAAAGGGGGATTAGGGGCTTCTTGTTGTGCCATTTCCAAATTGGTGATTTTTTTCATCATCAAGGTCTGATTTCTTGCTAGATCATTCATGGTCTCTTCAATTCATGCCAATGCACCACTGATATCTTGAGTTGGTTCAGTGTTGTTCACTACCATGGGTTTGGTGTATGTTCTAGCTCTTGGGGCATAAAAAGGTTCTACCTTGCATGATGAAAGACTAGCCTCAATCTTTGTAGCCATTTCTTGGGCTTCTTGAATGGTATTTAGACATTCGTCCCCTAGAAAGAATCCAAAGTGCCCTAGATAATCCTTAATGTAGAGGAAGAGAATCTAATCTCCTCCAGGGTGATGGCTTTTAGGTATTTGTTGAAGCAACTTCTCAAATTTGGCATGAAAATATTTAACAATCTCATTTTCATACTTTATGATCTTATTAAGTCGTGTTAACAACATGTTTAGATCTTCTTTGACACTCCACCTCTTGAGGAAGGTTTCTTCTAGTTGATCCATGGTCTTGATACTCTCATCAAGGAGACTGTCATACCATATTCTAGTAGCGTCATGAAGAGTGGCAGAGAAAAGTTTCATCACCAAATCTTCAACATTGGCATCTACTAGATTTAGTTGAAAGAAGGCCAAAAAATTCCCCATATGCTCTTCAACATTGGTCACATCATTATTAGATAACTTGGGCAGGCATTTCTCATACTTGGGAGGCATCTGTTGGGGGTATCCTAGGATAGATTACATGTCCAAAGGCTTGAAGATCTTGGATGGCCATTGATTTTGAGCCATTGTTTTCAAATGAAGGTTTCCACAACACAAGGATTTCACCACAGGTGAGTTGCTAATCTGAAATTCAGATATGAGAACACACAAAAAACCAAAATGCGCAATGAAGAATAGAAATTAGATAGCGCAGAGTAGAGAAAATAGAATATACATGAAGATGGAGAAGAAGAATTAGAACACAATATAACCATCACGTTCTTCTTAAGTGAGAGAGGAGAACCTTCTATAAGCAAGGTGACTTTTTCCTTCTCGTTATTAGCTTATTATAATAGAAGTTGCATCAACTAACTAAATCCTTACAACGGTAATTTATAAAAGCACACTAAATGCTTGTAGCGGAAAGTGTTGAAGTGAACTAATGTATACAATAGAAAAGTATGAAACTAACTACAACACTTACTACCATACTAATTAAGGGGTGCCCCCTCATCTCGAGTGACCAAGGAAGCGGGGCGCACTTCCTGGTGGCCCATTTCCTCCATGTTTAGATTTGAAAGTGTCCCTGCTTCCACCATTGAATGAGGGAAATTGTGCTACAAATGAGGGAAATTTGGTACTTGTCCAACAAGAGCCATACTTGATCTCCTAACTAAAATAACAATGGTGTGCACTTATTATCATGCCTTTGTTTCGCACGATCTTGGGATACTCGTAAGGCAGTTGCTTCTTGAGTATAGCGTTGAGTCAACATGTGGATGAAAGGTTGAGGTGACTGATGTTCCTGTTGGTCATGTCTTGAGCCAGAAGGAGAAAGGGTCTCTGAATGGAATGTCATCGAATGACCTACATGTTTAAGTATCGCCCCACTAGTGAGTTGAAATGCATCCTTATTAATCTCAAAGGGTTGATTCCTATCCGGAAAATGGAGAACCTGTACATATTATAATGTGGGCGAAAGTTGAGCAAAGCGGTGCCCAACCATTCGCAAAAAAATATTGAGGTCTTGAGAATTAGAGTGCACTTGCGATTGTGCCAAAACCTACACCCGAGATGGATATGATCGACCCCCTGTTGTGTCCAGTGTGAGTCCCAAATGCATAACTAATGTGTGTCCAACATTGGATTTCTTTACCTAAAGTGTATGTGACTGCAGTAGCTCGAGGATGTTGCGGACATGCTGAACATGTTCTGCCCAAGAATTATTGAAAACCAAGATATCATCAAGATAAATGATCACACATTTACACAAATGACTTGTTGCATTCATGTGAACTAGATGGTAGCCAGTTGTCAAATCCATCTATGTGAAGGAATAATCCCCTTGTAAGTGGTCCAATAATTCCTCAATCTAGGGTAGGAGGTAGCGGGTTTTAACATTGGCTTTATTAGGGGAATGGTAGTGGGTCACTAGGTGTCATTTTGAATCATCCTTGTTTGGGATAATAAAGGCAAGGGATGCACATGGAGACAATGAAGGTGGAATATGGCCTAAGATTAAAAGTTTACCAATTGGGTGTTCCATCTTAGTGGCCTCTCGGGGAGTGATGTGATAGGATAGGGTGTCAGGAAAAGAAGCACTAGGAATCAGATCAAGTGTGAGATCAATAGAGTGAGATGGTGGCAGTTCCATGGGTTTTGTGAAGACATTTGCAACTTCTTGGAGTAGGGGATCCATGGCAGGAGGTACAAGGTTATTTCAGTTGTCTGTGTTAATGGGGCAAACCAAGCACAGAGAGATGCATTGGTTCATACTGACATGATTAACAGGCGCGTGGTCAGTAATAGGTTGGGTGGATTTAAGAGCAGAATAAGTAAGCACATAGGTGTGCCCCTCATGTTGCAAGTGGTATTGATGAGATTTATCATGATAGATAGTGTGTCGAGCCTATTGGTAGGGAATTCCAAGTAACAAATTGACACAATCAAGAGGAGAGACATCACACACCATGGTATCCTAGAAAGGGCCAATCGCAAAGGTAATCGCACAACAATAGGAGACAGTGAGATGAGGGCCTTCCTTTTGTACCTAGCCGAGCTGGTATGGGGTTAGGTGCAAAGTGGTGGGGAGGTTTAGGCATGTGACTAAGTTCTGGGCCACAAGGTTCTTTTGGATTCCATTGTCCAAGATGAGAGTAGCAAACTCATGCTTAATATGACAAGTATGTGTAAACAAGGGTATATTAGAGATTTCAAGTTCATAGTGGTCATCGGGATCAAAGAAGGGTCCACTTCAGTAGGATTGTCAAGAGAGATTACTTCAAGAAGTTCAAGGGAATCTGGTTGAGCGACCTTTGTAAATAGAATCTAGTTGGTGTGAATGTTCTTAAGTGCTTGATAGTCTGTAGATGAATGTGAGTTTCTCTTATGAACAATACACCATGTCACATTTCTAGGTGTGGATGGGGAAGCAAGGGAAACCAGGGAATGCTTAGTATTTTAGGTATTTCTATTATGGAAATATTCCCCTGCGGACAGGTGAACTTTCCCTTGGATTATTGACCCCTATACCAAGACAAAAATAATCATTTGGACACTACCATTCCTATAAACTCATTTTTCTTATCGAAAAAGAGAGGAGAAGGTAAAGTAGGATGTACTATGTTTACGACGTTTGTCCTAGCTACTCCTATCCACAAGCTTGATCCAATTCTTGGCGCAAATCAATACCTGCAATGAACAACAAGAAACAAGCGACTTCCTTCTACTCTAATGGATTAGGTAAAGCAAATTCATCTATGCAAATCAAATTAAACATAAACAATCACATGAAACCACATACTTAAAGGAAATAGGCCAAGTATATTAAATGAGAACAAAGAAAACTTACAAACCATGAATGATGTCGGCTACAACTCCTCCAAGATCTCTTTGCCCAACCCTTGCATGAATCCCATGATCATAAGTCTGATATCTCTAAGCTTCCTCCAGAATCAAAGGTTTGATACCTATAATATTCCTCCTCTTCTCCATGGAAATCCCTCATTATATAGGATTTGGAGGCTTAACCACCATGGATAAGATCACTCATTAGATCCCCTTAAATGGGATCTCCAAGATTTTTAGGGTGTAACACACCCAACCCCTTAAATGGATTTTTAAGGACTGGGGCATCAAAATTTCGCTTTCCTCAAACGTCCTAGATCCTCTGTCCGAGATCTTCATCCTCTTTTCCTCATCAAGATCTTTCCAACCACTGTCGCCACGCTCCAATATGAGCTCCGGATCAGAAGCTATGCCCATCCGAAGTTCGACGAGCCTCATTGGGAAAAATCCATGTGGATCCACCTCACACATATAGTATCCATGGTGGAAATTCCATCCACCATCCAATCCAATGGCAGGGCTTAATCCCCATTGCACACTTAATCAAGAGGAGAGTTCGGCGTTCATAGTTTTCATGGTGTAACTTCATCCTTGCTCACGGAGTGGTCAACGTCGGGCTGACCACGGCCCAGGTCTAGCGGATGAAATTTGGCAGAAGACAAGGGTGACACATGTCACACCTATGATGAGTCCATGTCCCCCCCCCCAACTATGGTGACGTCGGCATACCACGTCACTCCGGCCTTCGGCGCTCCGACGATGTTCTCAATCACCAACAGGTCAAACCTCTTGGAGTATAACTCTGTTGAAGTATTTGATGCTATCCTTTCACTAGGATTGATCTGATGGTCGGGAAGGGTTCCAAAGTACCACTAGATCAATGGCTCACAATGCTTCGCAGCTCCGACATTCGGAGGTTTTCAGGTTGTGACATATTTTCTCTTCCAAAGCGGTCAACGTCGGGTTGACACAACGTAGTTCTAACGGTTGGAATATCTCTCGAAGCTCCTCAGATCTATGACTTGTGCCACATCGTGACTACAGTATATGGGAGTTTTGGCGTGTAGTTTCCAACTTCCTCCCGGAGTTCTAAGTCTCTAGACTATAGGATCTAGTGACACGTGTCCTTAACGATGGACGACTGAGATGGACTCTGTTGTTCACGATTTCGGGAGCCTTCACACTTTAATGA
>SNQJ01S0083555.1:15796-50639 GCA_010110895.2 Picea sitchensis | reverse complement strand
TCAGAAAATTTAAAATATCAAAAAACCACCTAAAAATGGAGGGGGGTGCTACTGGTAGCACCATTTTTAAAAACGGGGTAAAAAACTTGACCCCCCAAAAAACGAGAACTCTGTAGAGTTCTCGTTAAGTTGGTAACTATGTTTATTGGAAATTCAAACAATAATACATTTACATTGTTCACATGCCATAGCATGGTAATCATAATTAATGATTAATTACAAGCTGGGGAAAACAAGGGTGTTACATAGGGAGAAAATATCTCTCGAGGACTTTAGGGAGAAAATATCTCTCAAGGACTTTAAGGAGGAAATATCTCTCAAGATCCAGCAAATTAGGATTTTGGTTTGAGAAAATATCTCAACCATCCATGAGATTCTCAACCTCTCCTTGCGATTAGAAAACTAAATGTGAGGTGGATTCTCACACTAAATTATTATTTTTTTTATGAATATTAATAAATAATTCATCTACACATAGTATTTTCACCTTCATATGATATATTTTTCCTCCTCGTCGATCAAGTATTGTGGCAAATGTTCTATCATGGTGTCAGTGTATGTGACATTTTTATGGCACTTGCGACACTTAGGGTGAGGTACTTAAGTGTGGCATTTTGATGTGTAACAGATGCCCCCTAAAGTGTGAGGTCAGAAGAGAAACTGATGGTCAAAACACTTTACAATTCTTCAATGCAAGGGTGTGGAGTTGGAGAACCTGGCAGAATCTACAAACAACCCTCAAACATTATTAATATATGTTTCATTTCCAAGGTAAGCATACCTATGCTCGGAATATGAGATGATTCAAAGCACGATCCTCGACCAATACACTGTGGATCCATGAAAAATGTTGACTAAGGATATGACCACTAGAGATACAATGTGGATCCATACCTCCATGACATGAACTCATCGTAGCCATGAAAAATACATAGTGGAGCTATGAGATGATAAAACATAGCCACAAACCAAAACAATGTGGATCTATGTGACAGTATATATATCAGCATGCTCAAATGATCTCCTTCATAGCCTGGGAAAAATAGATAACAGAGTGAACGCTCAACCCAGCGTCTTCATCCCAATCCTGATGTGGTACGAATCTAGCGATGTGAATAGATGATTTGATGTCGAACATGGTAGAAACTACTTGATTACCAATCATTGAGGTAAATCGTTAACAAGTGTGATGGAAATCACCAATGATGTCAGTAACTCCCAAGGTACCCTAGTACATTCCAGCGAATGTGAATAAATGAGATGAGGTCGAACATTCATGGAATCATACGATCAAAGGTCAATGATGTAAACCTACTGTCGAAAGTGAGGAGGTATGTCATTGAGGCATGCAAGTCCCAAGGTACTAACTGGTTTCTAAGTCTAATTCCCAAATGATGTGTTGAAGTCAATAGGAAAAGACTCGTCGAAGGAGGGCCTTGATGTATCCCCCGTCAACAACATAAAACTGACACAGGAAAGTGATGTAAGATGGTGAATCAAATGAATATAGACTGACACAAGAAATGGAAACTGGCAATACTGCAGATGGATGGTTTGAAGTGAAACTTTCCTTGAACATGATGAGGCATGACAACTGCCTTGGAAGCATTGACTTGGCGAGTACCAAGAATGTAATGTGACGGAAATAAGAGCACTCTTCGACTGGACGAAAAATTATGGCGACACATGGAATTGGTTTGACTCAGAGACAAGGGAATTACCAATTGTAACACGAGATGCAAACAGGTGTCATGTTCAAGGGTGACAATAGCTGCCATAAAGAATTCCCAAAAACTTGACCCACTTCCTTCAAATTTTTCCCCACCTAGATAAATGAGTACCTCTTTTTCATTTAACGATCTCGATGAGGGTAACACATGCTCGATATAACTAACCTTCAGTAAGTTCCTCTTCCTTTATCTAACGAACTGGAAGAAGTAAGGGTTTCTTCCCATATGGATCCTTCAATGTGTAGTTTAGAGAATCCAAAGAAGGAAAACTCGGTGATTTTTCATTTTTAGAGAGTTTGAAAAGAACTTAAAGGTGACTCCATGGATGACTTTTTCATAAATTTAGTCTCACAGGCCCCGAAAAAAGTGTAAAACAATACAGGGGAGAACTATTCTAATCATGTTTGATTAGAGTGTTCATTTTTCGTAATTAGTCTCGTGAGGCCGAAAAAGAGATAAATTATCACTCAAAAGACACCCTTTCAAACCTTTTAATGAGTGTGAAAGGAAGCAAGATCACTCGACAATCTTTTCATGTTTAGAGAGTCTGAAAAGAGCTTAAAGGAGACTCCAAAGAGTTCCTTTTTTGTATAGATTTTACGATTCCAAAAAAGTGATAAAAGTGTACTCAGTAACATATTCTCACGTATTTACAATCATGAGAAAGAACAAAGACTAAGCTCAGTAAATTATTCTCATGTATTTACGAGCATGAGAAAGAACAAAGACTAAGCTCGTTTTAGAAAAAGACTACTACGTTACGATGGGAATGACCTTCGAATGAGGATCACTCCTAGCATCGTGTCTCTCTAGAGGTAGTTTTCCCCCAACTTCTTTGGTAGAAGTTGGCGGTTTTCCTCCAACATGTTGTCCAGAGGCTGAAGATCTGCCCCCTAAGCATCGTTTCCTCCGACGACTCTTCTTCTTTCCTCATTTAGGTTTCTAGTTACTAATGGAAACATTTTCACTAGGCGGAGGAAAAAAAAAAGGTTCCAGTACTCGTTCTAGAGTGAGAAACAATTTTAATGGAGGAGGGTCTGTTTCATTTTTTAACGAGCTTGACAGAGGCAATGAACTATGCTCATAGATTCTGTTTCATTTTTTAACGAGCTTGACAGAGGCAATGAACTATGCTCATAGATTCTGTTTCATTTTTTAACGAGCTTGCCACAGAGAAGCAAAACTATATTGAAAACCTCTCCTTGGTCATGGCTTCCAAGAGGACAATGCTCTAGAAGGAATACATGTCAAGGGACAAATGTCATCCATGGCTTCTAAGAGATCTTCCCTAGATGGAAGAAAAACACTCTGGAAGGAATACATGTCAACAACCTCGATAAGGGTAGGGAGATTTGGCTCTAATAGCCCTATCGAATAGATGACCATGTCAACTACCAGATCTAAGTCAGGAGAAGGGAGAGATTCCCTCTTGTGCAGGGTTGAACACATGGGGCAGGTCATTACATAATTGACCTGCGGTGGGGCGAATATCGCTGGCATGTATGGACCATTCAGGGAATGCAGATGGTTGACCATCAGATGAGGGTCAATGAATGAAAGTTGGTTCATCATTATTATGTTTTCATTGTGAGGGAAACATATCACTTGAAAGAGAGTGGACACAAAAGCTCTCATAACATAGAGATAGTCTAGCCCGAGGAGCATGTTAAATTCCAAGGGGTCATGAACTACCATCACATCGACGTAGACCATTTTTCCTCCCAAAGTAACTGAAAACTGAGGAAGGATCCCTAAAGTTTGACTAACTATTCTGTCAAAGGTCAACATATTTTGAGTCACGGGCGCAAGTTGTGGGGAACCAAAATCTTTCCAAGCATTTGCAGATAAGATGCTAACAGAAGCATCTTCGTCTATTATAGTGTTAGGAATATTCCTATCACAAACCTGCATGGTGATTTGGAAAGGCACGTAAGAAGGAAGACGGGGTTTTGTCAAATGATTCCAATTAATAGAAATCATATGATTACTTGAAGGGGGTGCCATCGGGACGGGTAGAGTGCTCCCTTGTCTGGGTGAATCAGTATTAACATGGTATACATGAGTGGCATCCTTACTCTTTGAATGAGGAGTCATATCGATCGATGACGGAACCGGATCGACCACTTTGGTTGTTTTCTTCAAGGGAGGAGTGGGATCAATCGATGACGAAACAGGATCGACCACTTTGGCACTCTTCAAATGAAGAGTGTGGTTGATTGATGATGGAACTGGATCAGTCACTTGGGTTTTACTTTTCAGATGAAGATTCGAGTTGATTGATGACAGAACTAGATCAACTACTTGGGTTAGTGGTTCAACCGAGGATGAAACCAGATTGACCACGTGATCAACCGGACAGATCAAGGATGGAACCAGATTGACCAGTCCATCAACTAATGACGGTTTGAGAGAGGTCTTATGATAACCAATTGGAAGTTGAATCTCCTCCAAAAGATAAGAAGCCTCTTCCATACGAGGCCAAAGGTGAGTGTAATGATCACCTTCACATAACATACAAGGAAATTTGATAGTTCTATTCTTCTTACCAACCTTAACGTCACTAGTTGACAGGGTGTCACTAGTATGTTTAACAGGAGCTTATGACATGGAAGACCACGTTTCCAAGACCTTGGGGAGACCACGGTAATCCTTCATAAAGTGGTCACCACTACAAAGCTTACAAGTGAATTTGGGTTTAGGATTCTTCGTTTTAGACTTATTGACTTTATCAACACTCCTAGTACAATTAAAAGTAGTTGGTTTCTTGGATCCAACATGACCTGATGCAGTTGGAGGCTTGGTCTCTTTTTTATTCTTCTTCTTCTTCCCCTTTTGTTTCTTCTTCTTCTTATCAACCTGGCTACTTGCTTTAGAGATTTCACTAGGTGAAGAAGGAGAAAGGGAAGGAGGCTTAACGGGTGAAGAATGTGAAAGGTCGACATGAGGTTGATTTGTGGGTCGTGTGCTTACATCTGAAGTAATGGGTGCATTCGAAGCACTAGGAAAAGTCGAGATCACTGGAGTGGGGAACAACCAAACCGGTAACCCGATGGTGAGTCCCAAAAGATTTAGTGTGGCAATGCATGGAGGACCAACATTTCCAAAAGAAGGAAAGGCGAAATGTTCCTTGGGAAAATGGGTTCCTTTATTGGTACTCCCAGGAATTGACGCCATTGACACTAACTCGACCTAAGGTCCACTAAGGAAAACAAACAGCACACACTACAAATCTAAGAAGAAAACAATCAAACAAACCTTCCCACAATGAAACCACTAGTTGGTGATGAAATCCAACATCATGAGATCAATATAGGAATGGGTTGGGATAGAGCAGGAGGATCAGTTACATTGGCAACCTGCTTAACGGACTTACGCCTTGGTGGAAGTTCCCACACAGTTTTATCCGTGGGTGTACCCTCCAACGAGCCTGAGTGAGTTTGACCAACGTATGACCCAGGTACAATGAAGCCTCCCCTTCATCGTCACCTTGTGTATCAACCATACATATATAGGCCACTAAGGTTACCAACTCGCGTTTAGCCTCCAAGCAGGTACAGTCGACAGTCGAAAAGGAATGTATGGGAAAGATAAAAAGTCTGAAATTCTTCAAGAGAATTGAATACAAGTGGACCGAAATACTACTGAAAAACCCAAATGGATTCAAGATTCACGAATCTCCAAGACCAAATGAAACCAGTTGTTTCTCAAGAAGAACCCCCATTATACAATCTTTCCGCTACGTGGGTTAAGTTTCAGAGTGAAAATCTTTGTTTCTCTCCTACATGTGACCTCGTGTTTAACCCCTATGTGATAGGGGGGTCCCGACTATGGTTATACGAACAATTGGATTTACCACTCCCTAGTACAAGATTCTATGTTTGTCTCATGACTTTGGAAAGTTATCCTCGCGACCTATTCCAAAGACCTACACTTTAAGCTAATGTAGGTTCGCTACCAGATAATATAAAAGTGTCTAATCAATTTTATAAGCACTTCATTTTAGGGTTGTTGTTTACTCAAGGGTGTGAAAGTGAAACTTATGATGTTTTAGACTCAACTCCAAAAGAATGCAGAATAATGAGATGCAAATATTTTTCTTCAATGAATCCTACATACGTGATGGAGAAGAGTTTCAATGTTCTTCAACAAAAACACCCAATTCCCAAACACAATTTTCTAAACGCAATCTACTACACTACCCAAAAGCAAGAATGCAATTATCTTCTTTATTTGATTTTAAAAGAAAGCAAATGCAAATCCCTTAATGCTTCATTACTTTCAATCAAAATGAAAGAGTCAGATGCATATACAAAAGATACGAAGCAAAATATTTCAAACAAAGAATGCACTCAAAGGATAATGAGAATTGAAAGAAACATGATAACTCGTTCAATCAAGAACTCAAAGATGTAAAAGAGAAAGAAGAGAAACAGTCACAAAAATCCTCAAACGAAGAGCAGCAAGAAACATAAATCAAGCTAAGTTGTCATAAGAGTCCTAATCATCTAGAAAAGTGAGATGTTTCAAATGAAGACAAGAAGGATCAATACCAAGCAACCTTTGCAAACCTTAGTTGATGAACAATCCTAAATAGTCAAGCAATCTGAAAGATTTACGAGACGAAGATCAGATAAACTCAAAAGGAAAAAGGAACCAAGGGATCCTCTTAACCCAAGGGGACCACAACTAAGAGAAAGTTTGCAAACTCAAAGGATAAACATAAATGAGTGATAAATGCCCAACTCTTAGCAAAAAAAAGTCAAGAGTATTTAAAGGTCTCTAAGAAAAAAGCCCCTTAGGATCAAACTGAGAAAAGTGAGCAGAAAGGGGTAGAAAAACCTAGAGAAGGAGATCAATGCTCATGTTTCCAAAGGGACAGAGTGTTACAGTTCTCTGGTACACACTACAGGGCAGCGTTGATCCTATATCAGTGCTCTGGTGTACACCGTAGAGGAGAGTTGCCCTTCCCAAAAACTCAGAAAAAAAGGCTAAAAACTCAAAAAACTTTGCCAAAGACTCTGTGAAATCTTCAATGAAGAAGAAAGAAAGGGAAATAGATTAGAAACAAACAACAAATAAGATCTAAAGGTGGGAAAAATCTCAGACGATCCAAGGAAATACAAGTCAATGTACTTCCCCAGTGGAGTCTCCAATTTCTATTACGGAAATATTCCCCTACTAACAAGTGAACTTACCCTTGGATTATTGACCCCTATACCAAGACAAAAACAATCATTTGGACACTACCATTCCTATAAACTCATTTTTCTTATCGAAAAATAGAGGAGAAGGTAAAGTAGGATGTACTCTATTTGCGACGTTTGTCCTAGATGCTCCTATCCACAAGCTTGATCCAATTTCTAGCACAAATCAATACATGCAATGAACAATAAGAAACAAGAGACTTCCTTCTACTCTAATGGATTAGGCAAAGCAAATTCATCTATGCAAATCAAATTAAACATAGACAAGCACATGAAACCACATACTTGAAAGAAATAGGCCAAGAATATTAAATGAGAAGAAATAAAGCTTACAGACCAAGAATGATGGCAGTTGCAACTTCTCCAAGCTCTCCTCGTCCAACCCTTGCATGAATCCCACGATCATAAGTTTGATATCTCCAAGCTTACCCTAGAATCAAAGGTTTGATACCTTTATTCTTCCTCCTCTTCTCCATGGAAATCCCTCATTATATAAGATTTGGAGGCTTAACCACCATGGAGAAGATCACTCATTAGATCCACTAAAATGGGATCTCCAAGATTTTTAGGGAGAAAATATCTCTCAAGGATTTTAGGGATAAAATATCTCTCGAGGATTTTAAGGAGGAAATATCTCTCAAGATCCACCAAATTAGGATTTTGGTTTGAGAAAATATCTCAACCATACATGAAATTCTCAACCTCTCCTTGAGAATAGGAAACTAAATGTGAGGTGGATTCTCACACTAAATTAATTTATTTTTTATGAATATTACTAAATAATTCATGTGCACATAATATTTGGACCTTCGTATGATATATTTTTCCTTTTCATTGACTAGGGATTGTGACAAATGTTCTTTCTTGGTGTTAGTGTATGTGACACTTTTATGGCACTTGCGACACTTAGGGTGAGGTACTTAAGTGTGGCATTTTGATGTGTAACAGGAAGGTCAGGGGAATCTGGTTGAGTGACCTTTGTAAATGTAATCTAGTTGGTGTGAATGTTCTTAAGTTCTTGATAGTCTATGGATGAATGTGAGTTTCTCTTATGAAAGGTACACCAGGGCACATTTTTGGGTGTGGATGGGGAAGTAAGGGAAACCAGAGAACGTTCAGTATGTGAAGGTCTAGAAGAAGAAGGACCATATAAGGTTGCAGGAGAGAGGATTTGAGGAGCCACTTTATGCTCCACGACCAAGGCCCGAAGAAAGGCCATGTCCAAGGAAGGAGACTCAAACAAATCGACTTCATGACGAAAATGTTAATAAACCATAATTAAATTTGACAATCAATACATCTTCTGAATTTGAAATGTGTATTTGGATGCGAAATTCAGAAGATATTTATGTAGCTTTATACTGACCGATGGCCGAGTTGTCAGAGTTGCAACCATTTGCAAGGAGGTTGTGTTGATAGCCTGGAGGATAGAAGTGGTCTTTAAGTGCCTGGAAAAATCCCACCCATGTTGTAATTTGTGGTGTGTGTGTCTCGACCAGGTCGCCTATGTCCATGATCCAGGAAGAATTCTCCAGCTGAGTGTCCCACTATGTTTGCGCAATTCCCTCAAGTTGCAAATTGATGATTTGAAGCTTCATGTCTTTTGTCATGTCAAGGCATGTAAGGAAGTACGTAGAAAGACTGTGAAGCCAAGAGTTGATATTATCACCATTCATTTGGCCCATAAACTGTGGCAAATGGAAGCGCATATCAAGTTTCATGGGTGTTGGAGCTCTGCATTGTTGTAAACAGAGTAGCTCTTGGAGAGACATCGTTAAATCCTGAATTGGAGTTGTGGCAGTGGATGTCAATCACGACTCTCATCACGACGACATAATTGTAATTCACCGTGGATGTCAATCTGTCACTAGATGTTGCACCGAGAATCATTGAACTCCTAAGGGCCATGAGAAGGCACCCAGTACCCTTAAGAGGGCCTGTGGAGAATGGTGAAAAATGAACGTGTTGGAATCCCTTAGGAGGGCGCATTGAAAGTCCTAAGACGGGCGTCTGGCTCTGAGAAAAAGATGGTTGGATGGCATCTCTTTTGAATTTCATGGCTGAGTAGAAGTTGACTTGGATCTAGGCTCTAATACCAATTGATCTGCAATTTAGATCTGAAAACACAGAGAAAACTAAAATGTGCAATGAAGAATAGAAATTAGGTAGTGTGGAGTAAAGAAAATAGAATATGCATGAAAATGGCAAAGAAGAGTTAGAACAGAAAATAACCATCACGCTCTTCTTGAGTGAGAGAGGAGCACCTTCTATAAGAAAGGCAAGTTTTTCCTTCTCGTTATTAGTTGATTACAATAAAATTTGTTGCAACTAACTAAATGCTTACAACAATAATTGCTAAAAACGCACTAAACGCTTACAACCGAAAKTATTAAAGAAAACTATTGTCTATAATAGAAAAATATGAAACTAACTACAACACTAACTGCCATACTAATTAAGGAGCACCCCCTCATCCTGAATGCCCAAGGAAGTTGGGCACACTTCCTGGTGGCCCAGTTACGGGGAATCCTTCTCTTGTAGGTCTTAGGAGGATTAGTGTACCTCCTTGGAGTTTGTGGAGTCACCAGATGATCAACCTCATATCATCAAAGGAAGCTGAGGGAATCACCCTTAGTGGAGTCACAAGGYAAGCTTGTAAGATAGGGGCTTCGGGAGAAGCTTACCAAATGATATGTCATTGAGGAGAATGACTCAATCCTCCCAGAAAACGACGCCAAAACGTTATCGCAGGATTTGTAGTTGTGTAAATCTTAACACAAGATCACCAAATCTTGCATAACTACAGGATATCCTACCACTATCACCTTAGTAAGAAATCCGCTTGTTTTAGTGATGGAAGAGGTCCACCACAAGAGAAGCTTCCCTGGTGACCTCAAGGGATCAAAATAGCAAGTTTGTTAGCCAAGCCTAATTCCCCCTCTGTTGATCACCTAATGAAAATTCTAGGTYTGTGAAATAGATGAGGTATGGAGTTGTTTGAGTACCTTCTTGGAACATGAACACTTATAGCATATATATGATTKATTTCCAATTATAAACATGTAATCAAAACCTCATAAGACACTAGACAATGATAATTTGCTATAGTTGGTACAAAATTGCAGTAATGCAACAGTTTATAACAAGTACAAGTTTGTAACAACAACAATAAATATGCCTCATAAATGCAACAATTGACAATGGAAATTTAGAATAATCTTAATAGAACATTACCCAATTATTGGATGCAATTTCTGGGAAGTTAAACCACCTTTTATTCAATGTATGCAACCAATAAAAATGCATTTAGATGGTTGTAGCAAACTTTTGCAACAACAACAAGTTTGCAATAAAGTTAGCTCAATTTAGTGTTAGTGAATTTAGTAGATAGCTTGAGAGATTGAGAACAAAGAGTTTTTTTATCACTTTCACCACAATAGAGATTAATGATTAGTGCCTTAGGGCTATGGAGTCTTTAGAAAAACAAACACAACTAGTCTTGGAACTTGATCTAGATGAAACCAAGAGGTAGGAATCAATATCTAAGGTACTATTACATTAGGTCCTTAGAGGTTGAATCTTGAGGAGGAGAATTTCTAGGGTGAAATCACTTTTGGTCCATATAAACCTTTTCTCCCTTTTTGTAGCTTCACCTAGGTCAACAATCAAGAGTCTAGGGATGAAATCCTAAAGTGATAGGACTTTAGGGTTTTAGGAGTCTAACCCTAGGTAGGATTTCCTTCACAAATTTATGGATGAAATTAACCTTATGAGAGGGGGAAGCACTTATGCTCCTCTCTTAGGGTTTTACCAAGCAATATATTCAATATGAACAAGTAAAATTCACCATAAAACATTCAATAGCATGAAATGAAATTACAGAAATTTACTTGCTTCACCAAGATATGACAAGAACAAACCCTAATTTCAGCAATACCATCCAAAAATCAGCAAAAGAGCATCCAAATTTGACCTCCAAGAGATAACACACTAGAGAAAAGAGCCAATAACCCTTAAATAGTGAAAAATTCAGAGCTAGTCTCTCACATGTGTGACAAGAATGTGATGATAAAAATGAATCTTGACTAGCCATATTTATATGGAAACCCTGGTCATCCAAGAGACTGAAATATTGAAAAGTCGTGTCTCTTCAAGAGGGGTCGACCCCTTAAATTGTCTTTACATAAATTCAAAAATAAAAATTTACATAAAATGAAACCCTGGAAGGGTGTCGTTGTGCCCTAAAAGGGTGACGTTGGGATAGAATAAGTGATTGTTGACGTCAAGGGACTAGGGAGTCCTCAACACCAACATCTCAACCTCTCGTGGGGCTAGGCGGGATGAGATGGGAATGCAATAATCTGCAACTTTCCCTCTTCTAACATCTCAACCTTCTCAAAAAGCCCTCCTCTAATGCATTAATCTACAAGTGATGTCCAGAGATGATTGAATTCATTTGTAACTTGTGAATGCCTCCTCTAATTATTGCATCGACCTTTAGTCCTGAGACCTCATTAGCATGTTTTGTGAGCATTTTCAAGGCTGGTTCCTCAATATGGAAATCTCAGCGTTAAAATCGAACGATCCATCAGCACCTAGTGTGGGTAGTCACTGTCTGAAATACGAATGGAGCAGGGTATTTTATTTCTTCACTGTAAACATCAACATAAGAAACTCAAATTGAAAATGTCAGTCAGGTACGGACTAGACAACTGAGTTTTGTAGAATCCGGCATTGATGCATTTCACTAAATGGGAAAATGGAACCATGATATTGTATATTCGGAGAGAAATATGAGTGCTATGTTATATCAGAGGCTTTTTGTGCTTCTTCTGCCTACAATATCTCGTTGCTTAGAAGATATCTCGGTTTCTGCAGTTCTGTGCCAAACTTATATTCTAGAATCAAGTTCATCGCAATCTTTATATAGTTTTGACCTTGTTATTGAACTTGGTGAATAACCTTGGAATTATGAATATATTCATTCTTTGTTCACCTCCGCAATATTGCCAAAACACAATACTTATCAGTAGCATATAAGTAAACAAAGTTTAGAGCGAAAAGAGTCCAGGCCCGTGGATGAATTTATTTTTTAGTACGTCGATTCAATTACCCAAGAAATGGGCATTTCTAGGTTTATGAGAATAACCGTTTCGATTTTGAATAATTATTTGTGCCCTTTATTTTGAAATGGTGTTTCTCATGGTTGAAAAAGGAGCTTGGAAATAACCCTTGGTGACAAATCGTATTGGCCACTTTATTTGGTTCTTCATGTTCGAAATGCCCTTTGAAACTTTATCCGTGCCTTGTCACCATATGTATAACCCAAAGTAGGTTGTGGGGAGAGTTTTATATGGAGTGGGATAATGTATAAATTCAAGGTCAAATTCCTTATTTGGTAAAAGGGTCATCATAAGGTAGACTAATCCACATGTAGATTCAAGATTCAATAATAAAAATGTCATGTGGACGGGACAAGATAACATGGTATAGTTTTGTAGCATAAAAGATGCCAAAGTCATAACCTAAAAGGTATGTTAACGATGTCATACTTAGGAAAAGAGAGGTATGAGAAATAACTTTTGACTTTGAGGGTTATGAGTGTAAGATTGACAAGGTTAAGAATGTGAGAAATGAGAGAATATGCCAGTTTAAGTGATAGGTGAAGAACCATGACAATTTTTTCAAGCACCATGGAAAACCAACTTTCATCTGAATATAACTGTAAATTGTATGTTGACCAATGATCATCACCAATACCTTTTCGTGAATCATAACATATTCTTGAATGATAAGATACCCAAATACATCTTCCTTGAATGTGTAGCAGCAATTCAACAGTATTCCACAAGACTTTGCACAACCAAATGTGAAATAAGGGGGATCTTGACAACGCTTTGTCGGCTAAGTACTGTTGACCAAAAATGTCGTCAACAAATGCCAACCAACAGATGTGTGTCACTTACAGTGGCATGCAATTTTGAAACAAAACTAACTTATTATCCTTTGGAGAAAAGGGGAAAGGTTAGATGATGATATGACTGAGGACGACTCGATGTGGGACAATAAGAGGTCAATAGGGTTAGGTGGACTAGGTTATACAACAGGGGGAGACACGATGGAAGTCAAGGGATTCATGGATCGAGACTTTGTGGAATAATTCATGAAAAGTGGTAAGTATAAGGGGGTTTGGTCCTGTTGTATAACTCGAAAGGACAAACTCTTTGAATCTTGACAAAATGATTAGAAAACCGGAAAACTGTCGTGGATGTGTGTTGAGGGAAAAACCCAAGCTTAACACGGAGCATCCACAACGTGTATGTTGGAGCCGTCTCAAAATGGATGGGATAGATAAAGGAAAAGAATGAATATGGGTATAGAATTGACGACTGTGACGAGCGAGGATGTCTTTCTTAGCAAGCGCATGGTAGACAAGCGAGGGATTACGACAAAAGAAGGCTACTTGGTTCCCCTGCAAGTCTGTTGTCCACCAAAACAGATTTGGTCAATCAGTTAAAAATATATAGATACCTTTTAATATCACCAACCATTGCTCCATCACTTCTAACCATCAAAAGGGCAAAAAAGGAAAGAAAGCAAAAGAAACGGAAGAAAAATAAAAGAGAGAAAATAAACTAAATAATTGTGAAGTCAATGAAAACTAATCTACCATTTCCGTTAGTTTTTATCATTATTGTTATTATTATTTTGTTTATTTATGTACAGAGGAAAAGAAAACCATTAACTTGGACTTAGGTCGGATGAAATTTAGCGTAAATGAATGCATCACCTTCTTTGCATGCAGATCTTATGACTTGAAAAAAAATGTGTGTGGAAGGACTGCCAACATGCCAACCAACAGATGTGTATGGTGAGGAGAAATGACTAATCAATACCCAAAAGAAACGATCACCATTCTCCAAGACATGCCAACAAATAGATGATTTGCATTTAATACTGAAAGTATTAATTAGATTAGATTTAAGATTTAGGGTTTGTGTGTCAAAGAGGTGGTCAATGAATTCATCACTCAAATTAATATGATCACTTGGAAGCTTTCTATCAGGAACAGGGTCATCATGATTCAAAGAGGATTCACAATATGGATTAAAAAAGATAGGGATGTTCGTAAAATAGTCATCATCATCAAAGTAAAAAGTGCACCTAGCAGGGACATACCCAATAGTGTCAAGTTCTTTAACCTTTTTTTATTGGAACAAAGGATTAGCACAATTTTTATACAATTTAAGATCTTGATTAAATTCATGAATATCTTCAAAAGAGGACTCCTCACATATATCATTAAAGTCATGTTGGTCTTCATCAATTTGTTTTGGCCACTCATTAGCATCATCAACAAATAAAAGTGTATCATGAATTGGTTTGACATGGTCAGAATTGATTTCTTTATTTGCATAATTAAATTCATCATCGCATGCACGCAGATCGGAAGCTTGAAATGAAAGATGATCTTGGGATTGAGTTTTTCCACGATGTTTAAGAAGGTTGGTATTTGGAATGTTGGAGGTGGTTTTATCCTCAAGCATCATGATATAATCATGATGCTCTTCACATCCAAGCTCTCGACCACAATTTGTGAAGTTATTATAATTAGGCCCTAGGAGAGAGGGCTCCTAAGATATACTCCCATCATGATTTGAAGATCGACATTCAAGAAAGAACATGCGATCATGTAAGCTCTTGATGACAGGTATTAAAGAAGACAAATCTTTGTGTGAATCGTGAATACCAAAGGAGAAACCTATTCTACGGATTTTCTCTTCCAAGTCAAAGCAAGTGGTTAAGGCTAACTGTAGGTTTTGAACATTCTTTTCTTCTAACCGCCATCGATAAAGAGGGGGTAGAAGTTTATAATAATGCAACAGGGCAACCAAGTTAGTAGGGTGAATGGAAGTAGAAATTGAATTGTATGACTTGATAAACCTAAGGTTAAATGTAAGAATATTTTCATTATCCTTCATATGTAAATGATTAAATCTCTTAAGATGCTCATAAAGATTATCCAAATGCCCAAAGGTAGAAGTAAACCAGTAAGAAAGTTCAAACCATGTGGAGATGCATTTATGAGAAAGGTTGGAAAATAAAGAAGCGGCATTACCCTAAAGGGAATTCATGAACAATAGCATGCAACTATTATTGTTGTTAACTCCAAGGATTATGCAGGCATTAGAAAACACACGAAGATGTTCAACCATTTTAACAGTTCCATCACCATGAAATAGAGGCAAATGGTGCTTGAATTTGTGAGGTAAGGGATTAACCAGGTGGGCGAACTTCAAGGGGGTGGGCACAAACCACAGGGAATTGCTTAGGTCTTCCTCAAATTCAAAGATTCCATACTTGCAAATGACCTTCCCAGGATTAGTAGTTGAAACCACAGGGTTATAGCCACCAAACAAGTTTCCAATCAGTTAAGACATTGAGGCCTAGAAAGGATAAATGTAAGTTTAAAAGAATTAAGACAAAACTAGGAAAGAACCATTGAACGGTCCTCCCCAATATGGTCGCCAAAATATGTTGACGTCTCAACACCAACATCTAAACCTCCCGTGGGGCTAGGCGGGAAGAGACAAGAATGTCACCCTAGGCTTAGAGCCCCAACAAGAAAACACATTGAACTCCAGGCTAAATTCCCCCTGACCTACAGTCCAAGCATGAATCCCTTTGCCTTGTATTTTTACTTTTTAATAATATTTGATTTTTATGTAATTTATAATTTTTATGCTTTTATGTGTGATTTTATACATTTGTAATAACAAAATTAAATCCTAAGAGAATTTAAACAACTAAAGAGAATGAAACCAATAAGATTAAAAATTGAAAATGTTTTCTTTTGTATTTATTTTTAGCAAGAAGTAGCTAAAGAAAAACTAATCAAAAGTTAGGGAAATTTAGTACTAAAGTGATTAATTAAAAGAAAAATTTATTAAACAAGAAATTGATTTAATAACTATCAAAAATTAATTATAAAACAATGTAATGGATTGGTATTTTAATTTGCTTTAAGTTAAAACAAGATAAATTACAAAAGAAAACTAAACAAATGAATAAAGAAGGATAACAAAAGCTTATACCTAAAAAAATAAAATGAGAGGAGCTTATGTACATCATGTTACAATAGTGATAATTAATCTGTCCTTTTGAATTTATTCTCCATTCTTTTTTTGAATTTAAAGGATTGAATTAATAAAGATGAATAATACTGAGATTTAAATAGAAAACAAATAAGAAACAACTTCAGAGCGTAAAGGATTTTGATCTCTAATTAAAATTTCTCCCCATACATTTCCTGGAGTTTCGGAATTTACAAATCTCTGCATAGACTTGGGCGAGGTATTTAGTCTTTATCCATTCTATAACAAGGTTACAATAGAAAGATCAAGAACGAAAGAAAGAAGAAAGCTAAGCCAAAATGGAATGGAGTGATGGTGGTGATAACACAAGGTGAGGACTTGCATATCAGAAATCGATTAGCGTTGAAATAAACTCAGGCTTAAATAAAACAAACTGACAAGAAAGCATTTCACCTTATGAAAACCAACCAAGCTCATCCTCGCCTCGTTCGTTCGCTGCTTCGCAAGACTCCCTACTGCCAACAATCTCGGCAATCCATGTTGAAAGTAGAGAATGAATGATGAATTAAAAATGAAAAGCCTCATTGCACTCCAAGCATACCTCTCAACAATTTTCTCTCCTAAAATTTTCCCCCTCTGGTTGGTTGTAGGTTGCCTATTTTATATTCTTTGATGGACGGTTTGAGTGGTTAGGTTTGTTTTGGTTCAACGAACTAATGTCTAAACGACTGGAACTGATAACTTTTAAGTATTTAAAATAAAATTTAATGTAAATCTTTTTTAATCTGCACTTGCCTGCATTTAGAAAGTTTGTTTCGGTCCTCAACTCTGTCTATATCCCTCTCTCGCCTTCTTTTTTATAGAAGAGTTGCAACCCTTCCTATGATTCTACTCCAGTTCTAACAAATCCTAATGTTTTCATGTCGTCTTTCAGAGTTGTGTGAGAAACAACTGTAGGGGCTAATTGTCTTTCTAGTGCAGCCATTTTATCTTTAGGCACACCAGCCCACTTAAGTGTGTCGGTCGTCTCTTCAAGAGTTAATTTTCCTTAATATTTTTGCATCAAATACTCTAGAAGTGTAAAATGTGTTTCGTTGTAGCTAGCTGATACACTACGTTTAATTTGAAGCATTTCACTAAAGGTATCCTCACTTCCATGTCTCACTGCCATTTATTCCAAAATTTAGGATCAGAAGGAGGCTCAACCAACTATGAAGCATAACCATAAATAGCTCGGGCCCTATCAATATCCCCCAAATCAACATAGAATGTCCAGATATTCAATGACGTATGCATCTTCATTTGCACTGGTTTGTTTCCATCTGTAGCAACTCTGCTCTTGATTTCCAAAGAAGGCTTTGTTGTTGCTCGGCGCATAAGTCTAAGTGTACCTTTGAAATTTGTCTGCCTCAACTCCATTTCAGCCCATTCAAACCATATGCTAACATACTAGAGCATTCTAATTAAACAGTTACACTCAAAACCCTAGACTAACAAATTTTCTATGCATGGAAGTTTCGGTAATAATCTGGCTCTCTTCCAATGTACTCCAATTTGTCTTTTTGACCATGAGCTGAAACTAGAAGTGAATTTTTGCTTCAAAACTAGCCATTTTCTGCTTGTCATTACCTTATGTGTCTTATTTGGTTCCATAAACTCCCTTATATAATTCCTTTCTCGGATTTGCTCTCTCTAAACCCCATACTTCCCTGCATTAGAAAATTTACCATACTTCACATAAGTGCACACCTTTTCCCAATGAGATCTTGAGCTACTGACATGATTCCGCCAAGCTCTGTACTTCTTTCAATCCTTCTTGTCTTCCTTGGTTTCCTTGAGCACTACAACATTTTGCAGTCTTCTCTCATTGATGCTTGTCACCGAATGGAAAAATGCAGTAGAATCTCACATTGATGCTTGTCACCGAATGGAAAAATAGAACCATGATATTNCTATAACCAAACACTCTTAACTTCCAATTTCTTCTTTTCAGGTCTTCCTCTCTACCGTCGCGCACTTCTTTCAACGTTCCTAATTCTTGTACTTATTTCTTTTTATGGTCTGTGGGAGGCCCAATCCCAGTCTATATGACAAATGCATTTAAATTTCCAGAAACATGTAACAGACATTATTAATTTTTGATAAATTCCAAAGAAAATTGATTCGACAATGCCCTTATTGTATACTAAATTTTGGGTTTCCAGGAACCTTTCTTGTTTGTTCCAAATAAAACTAATTCGGATATGCTACATTTCTTGTCTCCTATTGTATGCTAATTCTTTGGTCTTCAATGACGTTGATGTTTTAAATGTTGATGTAATTTCCATAGATATGTAACCGACATTATTTATTTTATAATAAGTTTGTATAGTTCGCAACGCCGCTTCTCAATTTGTATATCGCGAAACTCTCGATGTTGTTTGTAGGGCACGGAACAACAGAGACCCATTTTTAAAACCACCAGCCCGAGAACCTGCGATCCAAAAACTGGCGAAGTATGGAATGACTGCTCCCTGCATGCTCTATAAAATGTGTACAAAGAAAACTAATTCGACAATGCTATATCTTTTTTGTCCAAGAAAAGCCTTAATTTTAAAGAAAACTAATTCGGGAAAACGTTATTAATATTCTATTGTATAACAGACATTAATTTTTTGTAATTTTCTATAGTCCGCAACTTCGCCTGTCATTTTGTATATCGTGGAACTGTCGGTGCTATTTGTAGGCCACGGAACATCAGAGACTCAATTTTGAACCCGCCAATTTCCAAAAACATGTAACAGACATTATTATTTTTTGATAAATTACAAAGAAAACTAATTCGACAATGCCCTTATTGTATACTAAATTTTGGGTTTCCAGGAACCTTTCCTGTTTGTTCCAAATAAAACTAATTCGGATGTGCTACATTTCTTGTCTCCTATTGTATGCAATTTTTTTGGTCTTCAACGATGTTGATGTTTTAAATGTTGATGTAATTTCCATAGATATGTAACAAACGCAACGTCACTTGTCAATTTCTATTTCGCGGAACTCTTGTTGTTGTTTGTAGGGAACAGAACAACAGAGACCCATTTTTGAAACCACCAGCCCGAGAACCTGCGATCCAAAAATCGGTGAAGTATGGAATGACCGCTCCCTGCATGCTCTATAAAACGTGTGCAAAGAAAACTAATTCGGCAATGCTATATCTTTTTTTCCAAGAAAAGCCTTAGTTTTAAAGCAAACTGAACTTCGCCTGTCATTTTGTATATTGCGGAACTGTCGGTGCTATTTGTAGGCCACGGAACATCAGAGGCCCAATTTTGAACCCGCCAGCCCGAGAACCCGCGATCCAAAAACTGGCTAAGTATGCAATGAGGGCTCCCTACATCCTCTATAAAATCTCTTCCCCATACTTTATAAAAGTAGAAATTTCGTATGTATAAAACTAAATATCTAATTTATACAAGTACATATTGTGTATGTATAATTTTTTTATTTGTGATGAATTTCTATAGTTCGCAACTCCACTCCTTGATTTTTGTATCGCAGAGAACATCAGAGGCCCAATTTCTGTATCGCACAACTGTCAGTGCTTTTTGTATATAGCCAGCCCGACAACCCGCGATCCATTACAAAAGTACATATTTCCTATGTATAAAAGTATTTCAATGTATTTCAATTTTCTAGCCACGTGTCTATACTAGGTCGCATTTACTCCCATCCCAACCTGGCAGGGACTCTGTTGCCATGTAGCCTTGTTTTGAAATGGTGTTTCTCGTGGTTGAAAAAGGAGCTTGGAAATAACCCTTGGTGCCAAGTCGTATTGGCCACTTTATTTGGTTCTTCATGTTTGAAATACGCTTTGAAACTTTATCCATGCCTTGTCACCATATGTATAACCCAGAGTGGGTCGTGGGGAGAGTTTTATATGGAGTGGGCTAATGTATAAAGTCAAGGTCGATTTCCTTATTTGGTAAAAGGGTCATCATAAGGTAGACTAATCCACATGTAGAGTCAAGATTCAATAATAAAAATGTCATGTGGATGGGACATGATAACATGGTATAGTTTTGTAGCATGAAAAGATGCCAAAGTCATAATCTAAAAGGTATGTTAATGATGTCATACTTAGGAAAAGAGAGGTATGAGAAATAACTTTGGACTTTGAGGGTTATGAGTGTAAGATTCACAAGGTTAAGAATGTGAGAAATGAGATAATAGGCCATTTTAAGTGATAGGTGAAGAACCATGACAGTTCTTCCAAGCACCATGGAAAACCAGCTTTCATCCAGATATAACTGTAACCTGTATGTTGACCATTGATCATCGCCAATACCTTGTCGTGAATCATAACATGTTCTTGAATGATAAGATACCCAAAGACATCTTCCTTGAATGCGTAGCAGCAATTCAACGGTATTCCACGAGACTTTACGCAATCAAATGTGAAATGAGGGGGAGCTTGACAACGCTTTGTCGGCTAAGTACTGTTGACCAAAAATGTCATCAACAGTGATGTCAAGCTCCAAGATGATATCATTGGACTTCCAAAGGCCAAGTGTCACTATCTCATGTGCCAAGATTCATGTTAAGTGCCTCCTCCCATAAAATCACCATGTGAACCATCAAACCCTAGCCCCTAGGTGATGTCAAGGGCTAGAAGGATAATGTCCAAGCCTCCAAAGGCCAACATCCAAGTGGAGAAGGGTGCCACCTCAACCTCTGGTGATGCCAAGGTGCCTCCAAAGGCAATGTCCTGTGTCCTCTAGGTGCAACGTCCATCATCTATGGTCTTCCTCATGTGGGGTCCAATGTCCATCCTGTGGGAAAGGTCCTACAAAGACAAACAAGTACGCCCTCCAAGAGTCCACAAGTCACAAGTATCATGCCAAGCAAGCCATATTTAATACAAGAATCACTGAAAAATGTGCATAAAACCCCCCTTTTCAAACTAAAAAAATGCTCAAAGACCTTATAAGTTTTTTCCAACTTACGTATGGGAGGGGTGTCATGGTGCCCTATTGGGTAAGTCAATCCCCAAGTCAAGGAATGTTTCCCAAGAGGAGCCTATCCAGGCCATGTGATGAGTATGAGATGGATTGGGAAAGACATTTGGGCATGGGGTTCTTGACATATCAAGGGTTCATATTGTCTCATTTATGGGTGCCTTTGTGGAGGGTGTGTTTCGTCCTTCATTTGCAATGCAACATTTTTCCAAGCCCTTGCTTTTAATTTATTATGGTCCGAACATTGAGTGTTATGTGCAATGGAAAGTAAAGAGTGTTGAAATTCCACTTGGAGTTAGGAACACATTGAGTGCCATATGAAATGGAAAGTAAAGGACATCGCAAATGCATTCACCCAACAAGCGGGACACTTATTAATTATATGTTCTAGAAGGTCCTTGATTTTTATGGAGTAACATTTCATTGCTCTCAGGACCTTAGGGTGAGCATATGGAAGGATAATGATTATATTTTAACTTTTGTTAGCTACAACACCTCTGGACCTTTAGCCCCTTCTTCCCATGAAATGAGGTACAAACCCTTCTTGGGGTCAATGAACCCAAAATCCCAAAAGATGAGGAAAAGGAAGGGGAAGAAGTGTGGAAAGCGATAAGTATGAGTGAGAATGGTATGATGACCCTTCAAGGAACCACCTAGTAGCAACCCTTTTCTTGAGGGTGGCCTACTTACTATGAAACCATGCACACACCAAGGTGAAACTAGGCAAAAGGTGTAATTTCCAAGCAAATGTTCCATAATAAAGAAAGGATTATTTGCAACATGTTCAAATGCTTCAAATATTAAAATGACACTTAAGAAGACCAGACTTGTTACCTCGTGAAGCAAGACTTAATGTCTTCTTGGATCCAAGTTGGTGTAGATGATGTTGCTCTGTGGTAAAGTAGAGGAGCTATGTGGTTTGTGCTAGCCATCAGACTCTCGAAACTCCATGTCTACTACATGTGGTCCTCGAGGCATCATCTCCTTAGTTACCCCTATCATGGGGGGGTAACATGTATGAAGAGGAACAATGGATTTTCGGCACTACTTTTGGTAGAAGTAAGAGCAAAGTGTGCAAGCATACACCACTAAATTTAGAGCAAAAGCCATAAAGTTGGGAATATTTCCTAAGAACCTATATGTATTGCTCAAATATTTGGGTCGTCTGCATAGTTGTTTGAGGAGGAAAGTGATGCTCTTTAAACCTAGGATCATTGATGAGGCTTGTGTGCAAGCACAATATCTAGAGATGGGAAAGAGTAAAGAACAACCAAATGTTTCTAAGCAGATAGACCACAAAAGCACTTTAAAGGAGGGAAAGAAGAAGTGGAAAGGATAAGAAGACAATAGCCACTACGCATAAATGCATGTATCTAAGTAACCATTGTAATATTGATGGGAATATTGAAGATGAGTGTTCAAAGCACATCCAACATTAAATCCAAAGAATTGCAAGAAAGAGGTCAAGAAGAAGAACATGTAGGCAACCATGTAGATAGAAGTTCAGATGTAGACAAAAAGATTGTCTACACGACAATACAAAAGAAGGTGAACTTGAGTAGCCTCCATCTCGAGCAAGAGAAGGAGATGACTAAACTCTTCCATGTCAAGATCCAACTCAAGAAGACAAAGGTTGATGCTCTACTTGATTTTGGTTCATAGGCCAACCTCATATTAGGGGTTTTGGTAAGCAAACTTGGATTGGAATTTCATGACCATCCAAGCCCACACCCATTAGGATGGGTAAATAAAGATGTAAATCTAAGGGTCACTGAGCGATGTATGATCAAATTTGTTATAAGTGAAAACTACATTGATGAAGTGGAAGAATATGTAGTACCACTTGGTGTGTGTGGTGTATTTTTTGGAAGCTCCTACATGTACATGAGGGATGTGATCTCCGGGAGGAGAGAAAACCAATGTCACCTAATCAAGGATGGGAAGTACTTGATCATCAATTTGCACAAAACTAAATCAAGTAAATCAAATATCTCTTTGGTAAGTGCCAACCAAACAAGAAAGTGATTAGCTCAATGACATGCTCGATCAACTATTATATGTCAAATACTTCATCCAGTTGGATATGAAATCGAGATACCAACAAGAACAAGTAAAAGAATAAGACACTTGGAAGACCACCTTCAAGATGAGGAAAAGTTTATATTAATGGTTGGTAATATCTTTTGGTTTATGTAGTGCACCGACTACATTTATGTGTTTGAAAAATGATGTATTGTGTGCCTTTTAGATTCATTTGTAATTGTGTGCTCAGATGATATGTTGGTTTTCAACTCTACCTAGGAAGAGCATATCTCGCATCTCATGTAGGTGTTCGAGACTCTGAAAAAACATCAACTATTGGGAAACATTAACAAAAGTGAATTTTCCCAACAATCCTTGGTGTTGTACTTGGGGTATGTGATTGGTGGAGGGGAACTCAAAATTGATACTACAAATATGGAGGCCATCATTAAGTGGCCAACTCTTACCAATGTCACTAAATTCAAGAGATTTGTGGGAGAAACACAATACCTTTAGAAGTTTATAACATGTTTTTCAAATGTGGCTACACCACTCCATGTCATAACAAACAATGACAAGAGTTTTAGTGGGGAAAAAATCAACAAAAGGATTTTGAAGAGTTGAAATGGAAGATTAATCAAGCACTAGTTCTTACATTGCTCATTGCAAAAGCACTTTGAAGTGGAAATAGATGCAAGTGGATATGTTGTGGGAGCAGTCGTCATGCAAGTAGGTTAGTTGATATGATATCATTATGAAATGTTTCATGGTAGAGTCATGAACCACACCACATATGAAATGGATCTTTATGCTCTAGTACAAGCTATTAAGAAATGGAATCANGGATATGTTGTGGGAGCAGTCGTCATGCAAGTAGGTTAGTTGATATGATATCATTATGAAATGTTTCATGGTAGAGTCATGAACCACACCACATATGAAATGGATCTTTATGCTCTAGTACAAGCTATTAAGAAATGGAATCACTATCAGATGGGAAAGGAAACCATCGTCCACAACAATCATCGGCTACTACAATATTTGCAGGCCCATAGTAAGCTTCAACAAATAAGACACTGCAAGTGGGTGGGGTTTTTATAGTAATTTCATATTATCATCAAATATAAGAAGGATGGTAGTAATAGGTTAGCAAACATTCTTTCAAGATCATCCACACCCAAGATCACAACTTTGGGTACTCTTATGCACATGGTTAATTTTACTCATGATGCATACAAAGAGGAGTACATAGAATATTAGGACTTCTAGGAGGTATTTCAATAGATACAATGCCAAGTTTATGAATATGAAGATGATATCAAGGCTAACTACCATCTCTAGGATGGGTTTCTCTACAAGTTGGATAAGCTCTATGTTCCTAAAGGAGAAACATTGCAACTTATCATAGAGGCTGAGACCTCCAAAGTTGCATGACATTTTGGTGTTGGGAAAGCAATGGCTAACTTATATAGGTATGTGTGTTGGCCCAAAATGCAAGAAGATGTGGCTCGGTTTATTAGAGGATGCATACTTTGTTGTGATAAGAAACCCAGTGGTAGGAAGCAAGGTCTACACCATCCMTTACTTGTACCTATTGTTATCACATAGAATTGTAGGGTTAAAGAATCATGACACAGAAGTTCTTATTGTTTTTCAGAGCTTGTATTTTAAACAAATTCTCAAGGATTATGTCATACCATCAACTAACAGCCTCCTCGAAGTGTGCAAGTTATATTTGAGTTGGCACTGCAAACTGGTGTTGCGAACTAGTTAAGGAAGAGGATTGGAGGTTAGGCATCTTCCAAGCATCTGAGTGAAAATTTGAAATTACCAGCATCAATATCATAGCCATCAGGTGCTGCAAATTTAGACATGCGCTAMAGAATGTGCTACAGAAACTCTATTCTAAGACTGTTGAACTGGTATTTTTTACCAGCTAACTTCCATAAGGATTTTCGGGTGAACTAGGATGAATTTTAAAAATACAAAGGAGGTTATTTTCAAGCATGGACCCAAGATCACTAACCTCTTTCATTTTTCACACAGGTGTAATGGATTGGGAGATTCAAAAGAATCTTTGAGCCCCATTTTTTCAGTTTTCATGATTTCCTATTTGAGACATGTTTTTGCGACATGTATTATGGCTAGATGGAGATGAATTTCAAGAAAACGAGAGAGGTTTTTATTTAGAATGAGCTTATATACAAAGACCATTCTCATATTTTACACAACTATTATATTTTCAGAATTACAATTGGCATTTTGAAGCCTATTTTTCAGAATTCTGCCTGTTGAAAAGCAGGAAATCAGTTAAAACGTGTCATTCTTTGTTTGTAACTGTTTCTATTTTGGGAAAGGGGTTGGAATTCGAATTGGTGAGTTGGAAAGGACTTATAGTGCTATATATTTCATGGTACAATAGTAGATTTTGGTGGGATTCATGAGACAAGAGAGGCTAGAGAGAGTAGGAACAGTTTTAGTTGCTCATTTGTAAGCTTGAGGGCATGTTTGTAATACCATTTTATGCCATTAAAGATTCATGAGAGTTGTTATCAGATTGTATTCTTTGTTTTCCCACTTCTTTGTTATCTTCTTGCTTGAACATATTGCAGGTTTTGAGGATCATAGTGTCCATTGATTGATGGATTCATGAACAACAGAGGATCTAATGTAGCTTGCCCATTAAATCATTGTTCATTGTTTAAACAAATCTTTATCTATTGCAGAAAGGATCTATGTATAATGTATGTTCTTCCTTTTGTCATATTCACCATGCTTCTACTCATAATTATATATCTCTTTGTCTAATATACAGTTTGATTTCCTTTGATATATAGGATGTTATGACTCCATGCCCAATGGAATACCTCTGCAGACATTTTGTTGCCCTCTCCCTTTCTTTCCTAGTCTTGTTGATCCACCTACTCAAACCATTTAATTAATTTATATTCTGATGGGTGTTGGGCTTGCACTTACAACAGTCTAAGTGCGACTCTCAGTGCTAACGCCTATTATACCATGTAAGAGCATCTCCATGGATTTTGTGGGTGGTTTGGCAAGATCCAGGTGGGGACATGACTATCTATTTGTGGTGGTGGACATGTTTAGTAAGATGTGTATTCACATGGCTTACAAAAAGACCATCAAAGGACAATATACAACCATCATAATCTTTGAAAAGGTTTGGGATCACTTTGGGATACCAAGGAGCATAATCTCAAACAAAGATATTAGATTTCTTAGTGCCTTTTGGATTGCACTTTGGAAGAATATGAACACCAAGTCGAAGAGATCTACAACTTTCCATATATAGGAAAATGCGCATACATAAGTAGTGAATAGGATATTGGTTCAACTTTTGAGGGGTTACAATCAAAATCATCCAAGGACTCGTGATGAAAAATTGATTTATATTCAACACTCTTGTAAGAGAACTATCCACACTTCCACTAGTAAGTTCCCTTTTGAAACTTGCTTTGAATATTTACCACCTCTACCTTTAGATGTTGTATATGGATAGTAAGGAGGAGTGATAGAAGACACCATATGAGAAGGATTGAAAGTTGAAAGATTCATTGACAAGATCATGTAGATCCATTTGCAAGTACACAAGATATTGAATAATTTACAAGAAATCTCACCATGAGTAGCACATAATTGAATAGGAATAACGGGTGGGATACTGAGCCTAGTTACATCTAAACAAAGAAAGGCTACAAGTTTCAAGTAAGAAGATTAAGGCTCTTAGGTATGGTACTTTTGAAGTGTTGGAGCATGTGGATCATAATGCCTACATACTTAGTCTACCTTCATATATGCACAAGTGGATGTGGACATTATGAAACTCTATGAGCCTTCCATGTTAGACCAAGAAAATGACAGGAAAGTCTTACCTACCATAGAGGGTTTATCACCAGAAGCTTAAGCATATTCAATAGAGGATATAATGTTGCAAAAGAGTTCTAGAACAACTAGACGAGGGCAATAAGAACTTTGGTAGGTTGGGGAGAAGGTAGAGGAAAAATTTCCTCGCCTCCTTCAATCAAATATTTTGGGGACCAAAAGCCTCCCAAAATGGATAGGTATGATATGAAATGGATCACTATATAATTTGTCATATATTTGGGTACTTTCTAAGTGGAAAAATTGGAGCTATTGACTTGTAGGGCCCATTTTATGGATGGGTTATATTTTGGTTATTTGAGGTTCTAAAACTTCTGAAGCATGTTTGGGGCATTAAATGGTCATTTTGAGTTTAAGTTTTTTTGAAACAACTCATACAAGAAGAGATTGCCAACCAACCTACTTATCTATTGTTATAGCAATATTTGCCTCACCCCATGCAATCTTGCATAGAGGGCCTTTTTCCATTTCCCTATGTAGACTTTTCATCCCTTTTTGCAAATCCCATAGTTAAAAATACATTTTTTCCACATATACGCACCTTGCCTACTATACAACATGCGTATACGCAGGTTGCACCACTACAGCCCGCATACATCGAGAAATGTGCCCAAAAATGAAAAATAGTGTCGGGTTTCCATGTCACGACAGGAGATAAATGATCCTTGGCCTTCCATATACTGGAAATGTTCCTTCCGACTTGGCCCTTCAGTTCCACTTGAAGGCTATAAATGGGTCAATTCCGAGCTATGGAAAAGAGGAGAAATAATTCAACTTTGAGAGCAAAGTTACTCTGGAGGAATTATTCACGTCACATTGAGTCTGCATCCCTTTATCCTTTAAGTCTAAACATAGTGTTCAACCCCCAAGCTCTTCTCTTATTGAGTGAGAACTCTATTGTCTCTCTTACATGATCTTGCCTTCGGTGGAGGCCCGACTGGAAGGAACTTAGTTTCTCGGTTTTGAACCGTGCCGACACGGATGTCTATAACTTATTCACTTATGTTGATTACATCTTAATAGAAATACTCTTTTCTCGTCCAATTGATATCTTGCAAATATTTGAATTATTATTCCATGGACATATTTGTTATGAATGTTAATGGATTATGCTATTGAAAGTGCTAACATCATATATTATCACCATTTTCTTGCTTTGCTTGGTTGTTGAGGACTAGTTGCAGGTATATTGCTTTGGGTCAAGTGCTCAACGGTGGACTTCATCGAACATCTGGATGAGGTAGGACTTTTATCTTTTCTTGCTAGCATATTTGTTTATATAGCATACTTGAGAATAGAGTTGATTTCTGCAGTCATTTCCATCTGTTGTGGTTTTCTCCTAGCCATAGAGAGATTTTCCTTATAACAGAATTGGCGACCATTATGTCTCTCCCAAGAGAGGCCTGAGACTCCCTGCTAAAGATCGGAGGTAACAAAATAAGTTATAAGGGCCCTCGTGGGCTTAACAACCAGTCGGTCAGATCCCACCAGAGAGGTAATCCTCCATAAAGGTTGTGTGTTATTAAACCTTTATCTAACCCAAGGTACCTGCAAAATAACTTCTGCAAGTAACCTATGTGGCACCTAAGTCAAGTAACTAAGCAACCATTGTATAACCGATGCACAAGAGATCAGTCATAAGTCAAGTCCACCGTATGGGCAGGGTAGCAAAGCCCAAAACCTTGAAAGAACTACCTCTCACGGAGGTAAGGGCACTAACAAGATCCCCATATACGAATAGATCCCCAGAAATATCTCTAACGCTAAGAAGGTATCGGTGGGATATCCTTCAACCGATCTCGCGCAACCTTGTGATTAACTATGGTGTAAGCGAAGCCTCCTGATATTACCGATTATACAATGGATTTCTTCACTCCCTTAATCAGACACATATGTTGATTTAATAGCCTTGGAGAAGTTTACTCACAAAATCCTATTCCAAGGCACTAAATCCCAAGCTAGTTTGTGCACCCTAGAAAATAAAATCGTTACTAATAAATTTTAAATTATAGTGTTAATTTTAATGGCCGTGCTTACTCAAAAGGTGTAGTCGTGAAACAAGTGATGTTATGACTCAGCAAATAAAGTAAATATGAATACAATGCAAAGTCCTAACTTCAATTTTCAATGAATGATATGCTTCTTAAAACAATGCAATTTTCAATTTCAACTCTGCAATTCTGAATAAAAATGCAATCTTTCATTACATGCACTAAGCTAAATGACAAAGACTCAAAAGATCAAAATTCCAATCAATGTAAAATGCCTAATATTTTTGTATTTTCAATATAAGAAAAATGAAAATGCATGGACTGAACAACAACTTGATGTATAAAGACTCTATTGTGTATAGAAAGAGACAACTCAAGTAGGATACCAAGGAGAAAAACACCCAGCCCAATGTACAAGGACAATCAAAATGAAAATATGACGAGAAAGGCACCGCCCAAAAATTCAACCAAAGACAGGTTTCCTGTCATCCCACAGACACTTAACAGTCACTATAGAGACCCAAGAAAACTCAGAAATCATCAAAACCTACCCAACAACCACCAAACCCAACAAACAAGCAAAAGAGGTTGTTGTACATGACTGTTCAAGGGAAAAGCACGTATGTACGCAGCTTGCAGAAGGATAGCACGCGTATATACACAACTGTCAAGCAAAAACTTGTGTATATGTTTCAAAAACACAGCTAGGCTAAGGTGAAGGTTGAAAGACTCAGACCCAGAGTGAATAGAGGTTGTCAAGCAATGATACGACAAGAAACACAATTTAAACGAGAGCAATCTAAGGAGAAAAACACTCCAAACCCCAAGAAAGAAGATTCAATCCCAGTATGGTCGCCGATTTTGTTACGAGGAAAATCTCTCTATGGCCAGGGGCAAACCACAACAGACGGAAATGACTGTAGAAATCAACTCTATTCTCGAGTATGTTGTATTAACAAATATGCTAGCAAGACAAGATAAAAGGCCTACCTCATCCAGACGTTCGATGAAGTCCACCGTTGAGCACTTGACCCAAAACAATATACCTGCAACTAATCCTCAACAACCAAGCAAAGCAAGCATATGGTGATAATATATGATGTTAGCACATTCAATAACATAATCCATTAACATTCATAACAAATACTCACATGGAATAATACTTCAAATATTTGCAAGATATCAATTGGACGAGAAAATAGTATTTTTATTAAGATGTAATCAACAGAAGTGAATAATTTACAGACTTCCATATCGGTACGGTTTGGAACCGAGAAACTAAGTTCCTTCCAGCTGGGCCTCCACCACTTCAATCCTCCACCGAAGGCAAGCTCATGTAAGAGAGACAATAGAGTTCTCACTCAATAAGGGAATAGATTGGGGGCTAAACACTATGTTCAGACTTAAAGGATAAAGGGATGCAGACTCAATGTGAAGTGAATAATTCCTTCAGAGTAACTTTGCTCTCAAAGTTGAATTATTTCTTCTCTTTTCCATAGCTCATAATTGGCCCATTTATAACCTTCAAGTGGAACTGGAGGGCCGAGTCGGAATGTTTCCAGTATATGGAAAGCCAAGAATCATTGATCTCCTATTGTGACATGGAACCTGACACTATTTTTCATTTTTGGGCACATTTCCCGATATACGTGAGTTGTAGTGGTGCACCCTGCGTATATGCATGTTGTATAGTAGGCAAGGTGCTTATATGTTGAAAAAATGTATGTTTAGCTCTGGATTTGCAAAAAAGGATGAAAATTCTGCATAGGGAAATGGAAAAAGGCTCTATGTGCAAGATTGCATGGGGTGAGGCAAATCTTGCTATAACATCTATCAGACCACCATTCTCCTTAATGAGCTTGTTATTCTTGTTGTTTGACAACACAACTATTCCAACAGAGGATGAACACCTTTAGTAACCACTCAGACAATCTGATCAAAGATCAACACACCAATGTTTTTACATGGTAAAAACCCCCATGGGGAAACATCCATGGCCCCAACCAATGTGGCCACTTGGATAAATTCATTAATGCAAAAGAAAAATATTACATAGATATTTACAAGAGAGTTTCTCACAATGTTATAGAAAATTTTGCCTCACCCCATGCAACTTGCTTGGATGGCCTTTCCATTTCCCTATGCAGACTTGCAGTCCCCTTTTGTACCTTCCAGAGCCAAAAAAACACATGTTTCCACATATACACGCCCTACCAGTTAGAGAACAAATGTATACATAGGTTGCTCCACTACAGCCCACTTACATCGGGTTTGGTGCTCAAAATTAAAAATTATGTCAGATTTCCATGCCATGTCACGAGATCCATGATCCTTAACCTTCCACGTATTGGAAGCGCTCTGACTCGGCACTTCAATTCCATTTGAAGGCTATAAATTGAGCCATATACAAGCCTTGAAGGAGGAGAGAATTCAACTTTTGAGAGAAAAGATACACTGGAGAAATTTCACTTCATATTGAGTTTGCATCCCTTTATCCTTGAAAGTCTGAACTCATTGTTCAACCCCCAAGATCTTCCTTCTTTGTGATGGAGAACCTCATTGTCTCCTTTATATGAGATTACCTTTGGTGGAGGATTGAAGTGGCAGAGACCCAGTTGGAGGGACTTAGTTTCTCGGTTCCGATATGTGCCGATACAGAAGTTTGTCACCTATATACTATGTTGATTATTTTAATAGAAATACTCTTTTCTCATCCAATTGATATCTTGCAAATATTTGAATTATTATTCCATGGGTGTATTTGTCATGTATGTTGATTGATTATGCTAATCTATATGATGACATTATATATTATCACCACATATCTTCCTTTTCTCGTCTTCGGACCCCTGGTATGGAGCCATTCTAATTTATCTTCAAACCTTGAAGTTGTCCCAACATTTGTCGAGAGACAATCGATGACGTATACATCATCAAGATATTGCTTTGTACCTCGTGCTAACTAATGAGAGATTCCCTAATGCTCTCCTTTCAACGGGTCTTCTTCCATCGAATTCAACTCATCTATTCTGGAAATGAGACCTAGAGTCCTATGAGTACCTAGAGGCTTGCAATAATCAACGATAGGTTCTCCCGCCATCGACAGTTGGGAATACATCAATGTCTCATGATCGATGGATTCTTCAAGCGTTCGGCCTCAACACCCTTATTCACACTTGTAAGAATGTACTTGGTACCTTGATACCTACTTTCATTATCGATAGGTTGTCTCGCGTTTGTTAACGGTATGCCTTAATGATCGGTAATCAAATGAAGTCTCATTATGTTCGACATCAAATTCTCAATTCACATGATGTAGACTTACATCTTCGACGGATAGTGTAGAATACCTCCAACTTACAGTAGCAACATTCCTATTATGTTGTTGTCTTTCATTGAACCAATACCTATATGACTTCAGTGATCATGGGAGATCAGATTGCACTCCATTATATACAGATATCATCAGATTGATTTTGAGACTGGATTCCACCAGGCCTTGTTCGTGACTATGACAGCCTATGGCATGTGTCTGCTTTGTATTTCTTATTCATGGCCATGAACAACTATTTGGTATATTTCCACATGGATCTGCAGTGTAATTCAGATTGGCATCCATATGTACAAAGTCATTATAGATTGTAATATTCTCATGAGTAACTAGCATTTTCAAATGAGTCTTCATTACTCCACTTATGGGAATTATAATGTATTTCGGCCATCCCAGATACTCCTTTGACCTCACACATTAGGGGGCATTTGTTATAGAAAATTTTGCCTCACCCCATGCAACTTGCTTGGATAGCCTTTCCATTTCCCTATGCAGACTTGAAGTCCTCTTTTGTACCTTCTAGAGCCAAAAAAGCACATTTTTCCACATATACGCGCCCTACCAGTTAGACAACAAGCGTATACGCAGGTTTCTCCATTACAGCCCATGTACATCAGGTTTGGTGCTCAAAATTAAAAATTATGTTGAGTTTCCATGCCATGTCATGAGATCCATGATCCTTGACCTTCCACATACTAGAAATGCTATGAATCGGCTCTTCAGTTCCATTTGAAGGCTATAAATTTAGCCATATCCAAGCCTTGAAGGAGGAAAGAATTTAACTTTTGAGAGCAAAGATACTCTAGATAAATTTCACTTCATATTGAGTTTGCATCCCTTTATCCTTGAAAGTCTGAACTCATTGTTCAGCCCCCAAGCTCGTCTGTCTTTGTGATGGAGAACCTCATTGTCTCCTTTATATGAGCTTGCCTTCAGTGGAATATTGAAGTGGTGGAGGCCCAGCTGGAGGGAATTAGTTTCTCAGTTCTAATATGTGTCGATACAAAAGTTTGTCACCTATATACTTCTGTTGATTATTTTAATGGAAATATTATTTTCTCGTCCAATTGATATCTTGCAAATATTTGAATTATTATTCCATGGGCGTATTTGTCATGTATGTTAATGGATTATGATAATCTATATGCTGACACGATATATTATCACCATATTCTTGCGTATCTTGGTTGTTGAGGACAAGTTGCAGGTATAAATCTTTGAGTTGCCTGCTCAACGGTGGTCTTCATCGAACGTCCGGATGAGGTAGGCTCTTGGCCTTGTCTTGTTAGCATTACATTTATATAGCATGCTTGGGATTATAGTTGATTTATGTGTGTCATTCAATCTGTTGTGGTTTACCCCATGCCATAAAGAGATTCCTCGTAACACACAATTGATCATTGACAAATGACCCTCCATGTTCTCTAAATAGAGATCATGGACCAATCGAGTGTTAATCCATGGATCAATGTAGCCGTTAAGTTCTAGGAGAATATGAGTCATTGGATCAGTCCATGTCGGGAACATATCATGACCATCAAATTACAATGCATACTAATGCATACTAAAGAAACACACTTTAACCTAATGACATATTAGACCAAGTTGATTTTAACTAACTCCCAAGGGTCTAAATATCCTAACATACCCCCTTAAGAACAACTTGGGATATGATTTAAGGATTTACAAAGGTGACACAATTGGAGAAGGAAGGAGGCATTAGAGCCTATCCCCCATTAATGACAACTTCATGAACTCCTAACATAGATCGAAGTTTGGAAAACTTCACTTTTGTAAGAGACTTTGTGAAAATGTCTTCAACTTTATCTTCTGTAGGGAAAAATAACACTTCAATAGCTCAATCACGGATGGATTTATGATGAAGTGCATGTGCAACTTGATGTGTTTGTTGTGTTGATGTTGAACTAGATCTTTGGCGAGCTTGATGGCACTCTGATTGTCACACCAGAGGGTGGTCATATGCTACTGCTGAGATCCAAACTTTGAAAAGATCCATTGAAGCCATAAGACTTCTTGAGTTGCATTAACTGATGTTTGGTACTCTACTTCTACTAAAGAAAGAGCAATAGACTATTTTTTCTTACAGTACCAAGTGACAGGTCCTGAACAAAGTCTAAAAACATAACCTATAGTAGACTTTCGATCATCAGGGTCGCTAGCCCAATCTCAATCAGTGAAATAAAAAATAAAGGAGTTCCCCTTGAGTTGTAATGTATCCTGAACTGAACTATACCACAGACATATCAAAGTATTCTTTTAGCTGATTTCTAATGGATTTCATGAGGTGTTTGCATATACCATGCAAAAGGACCAACAACAAAGGAAATATCAAGATGGGTATGAGTCAAATATAAGAGGCTACCAACTAACTGATGGTACAAAGTGGCATCAACTTCGAGAGAAGTACAAGTGGAAACAATTTTGACTCCAGACTGGAAGGGAGAAGGGGTTGGTTTAAAATCTTCCATGTGAAAGCGATGAAGAAGGTCACAAGCATACTTAGACTGGGAAAGAAAAATTTATTCCTTGGTTTGCAAAACTTGGAGGCCAAGGAA
>SNQJ01S0083555.1:0-15786 GCA_010110895.2 Picea sitchensis | reverse complement strand
CGAGCTCTTGGGCTTATGGGCTACACTTACGCTTGCCTCCTTTTGGTCCCTAAATCACCTTCATGTCATAGGCAACTCGAAAGTTATCATAGACTGGATCAATCGTAAGTGTAATCTCCAATCCATCCACGTGGAAGGCTGGAAGCAAAAAACGCAACAGCTGACACACTCTTTCACTGATATCACCTTCCGTCATCTCCCCAGATCGTTCAATTCCGAGGCAGATGCCCTCTCTAAGAGAGCCCTAAGTAAAGTGGTCGACAGACTTTCAATCTATCACTGTGATAGAGGACAGGAGAGCCCAATCTCTTCCTTCAATCTCTTCGAGCTATAAAGTCTAATTCATTTTACATGAGAAGAGCTCAGGGAGCCTTGCGTATTGCTTTGTTTATGTCTGTTCGTGTGGCGACTGAGGCAGGCTTCGTAAGTCGTGGTGACAGTTTTGCTTTACTTGTTCATTGTCTGAACATGAAGCGAGTCGAGAGTTTAGTTTTTTGGGATAGCCGTGATAGTTTTTGACACGTCCATCGACCTCTGTCAGTTCCCTGGAAGCACTGGTTTTTATTTGTAAGTTCTGGTCCGACCATGGTTCTTGCACTGACCCAGCTTTCCAGTTGGCTTTAGATATTGTAAATGAATTTATACCATTTATAAATTTGAGATAATTTCTCTTGGGAAAAAAAACATACATGCATTAAAAAAAAATCATATCCACAACTATAAAGTGACTATTATTAAGTTTTTTTATTTAAATGATTTTATAGTGATATTGTGAATAAATATAATGAAATTAATTGGAATAAATTATGTGTTTGTAATAATGGAATAAAAATATTTACATTTTAATTTAATAATATAGGAAATTTGTACTTATTAATACAAAAAATATAATTTTAATTTAAAGTTCTCTATTTCATAAACTCATTCCCAAGCTCCCAATTCCTTTATATTGAAGCTCCCAATAAGCTCCCAAGTTCCCAAAACCGTTTCCAGCTAATTGGGGACATTTTGTACCTATTCCCAAGCTCTTGAAACGTCAAGAACGAGTTTAGAGATGTTAGAGATGTAGAGAGTGGTTCTCGTGCAACTATGTTTTTTTGTTATTGATAGTTTTTAAATGTCACACGTGAACTTCATGTTGAGCATAGAAGGGATTACACATCTCCCTCATACTGAGTTGTGGAAAGCACCTCTCCACGCTTTAAAAAGAAGAAGAAGAAGAAGAAGAGAAGTAAACAATGAAAAGTTGTTTAGTGATACATTTTGCTTTAATGTAAATTTAGGTTCACAATAAAGTCTCTTATACTCGGACATCAACACTAACATTGTTAAAAGTTTCAATATCATGATTGAAAATTCAAAATTTAAATCCAACATCCATTTAAAGGGATTCATATTTTTCTTTTAACATTGTATCATTTAAGTAACTTTTATACTATTTTTTAACAATGTCCCAATTTATATGGGGTAGATACCAATAATGAACAAGGTAAGAGTATAACTTTTGAGTGAACCAAGGCTTCGTTGGTAAAGAAAGTAAAAGCATGAAAACACTTATGGTTGGATCCCTTACAGTAAATCCATGTGCCTTCATTTTGTTGGTCCTCCTCCTCCTCTTCCTCTTAGGTGATAAACACTAGCATGTTATTCCTTTCCTCACCTCCAAAGTTGTGTAACATTGGTCTTGTATGAGTTGTTATAAGAGTTGGGAGGAACACTACTCTCTCAACTGCCTCCGTACCAAACACTACCATGGCCTCTTTTCCCTCACCTCTTCAATAGTTTCCCAATGTTGGTTATGTATGAGTTGTCAGAAGAGTTGGGAGGAACACTAAACTCTCAATCCCCCTCCATTCATTTTAGACTAACATATATCTCCTCAAACCCATGGCTCTACATCTTGCATAATCCAATATATTCTCGTTGTTGACTATACTCACTTTCCAACTTGCCAAGTTAGCAAATCCTACTTCCTTTTTTCATAATGCTTTTGTTAGAAATAGACAATATGATCAAAATAGACTCCCTACAATATTGCATGTGCACCTAAGTCACAAAAATTCCAAATAACTCATTATATGAAAAATAAAATGCTCAACATTCTCATAAAGTGCAAATTAGGGAGCCCAAATAGTTGGTTTCACTAGTAGATGGTCTTGTGAGAAAGTTCATGGAGCTCTCAAGATCAAATCTCATTGAGCCCCTTGGGGTTATTAGTGGGTATTTCGCTTGGAGTTACTATCATCCTCTCTATTCATAATACCAGGGAAGAGGGGAGAATTATGTGGGGATGGCAGGGCTGACTCGAAATGCCCAATACACTAACAAATGAAGGACTGATATTTCTTTGGGAAAAAATAATAAATGAATAGAAATAAGTTGCAAACTAGGAAAATTCAAGGATTCTTTCATGGCACAAGCAACTCACATCATAATATGAGCAACAAAAACATGAAAAACTTAACAAGAATCAATTCCAATAAACTTAAAGAACTTATGTAATTTCTCTTGTCCCTTAACACATGCACTGCCCACAACATTAAACGTGTTCTTGACACCTTCCTCAACAAAATAATAACACAAAAACTCAACCTACGCCATTTTCAACTTTAATATTACCAATACCATAAAAAGGGAGTGTATTATTATCCCTCGTATAAAAAAATAGCATTGTGTTTTTTGTTAGCCTATGGGGTGGTAAATAGTGAAGTCTCCCTGGCCATATTATGAGTACAACTATGTTCAATAATCCACTTACTAAGAGGACTATGCTCAAACAAAGTTTTAGAAGTTGTTGCATGAAAAGCTTTACCATCATTTATGGGGCAATGTTTTCATTGATTGAACAAGTAAGCTCTTTGGTTTTCCCATGAAAGACATTTAGCAATCTTTAGAATGCCTTGATTTGTGACAATATTGCTAAGGTATCTTTTTATGACTACATATGACTAAATAGTGAAGTCCCCCTTGCCATATTATGAGTACAACTATATCCAATAATCCACTTACTAAGAGGATTATGCTCAAACAAAATTTTAGAAGTTGTTGCAAGAAAAACTTTACCATCATTTATGGGGAAATGTTTTCATTGATTGAACAAGTAAGCTCCTTGGTTTTCCCATGAAAGACATTTAACAATATTCAGAATGCCTTGATTTGTGACAATACCCCTAAGGTATCTTTTTACGACTACATATTTCCTTGTTAATTTGGTTGCATGTGAGGTTGAGAGTCCTTTTGGGAACCAACATTATGCCTCTTAAAATTCCAATGTTTATGTTTTATGTTGGCTACATGAGCCTTTTGTTTGGCATTGATCTTATCAAGATTTATTAATTGTCTTTCTTCTACACCAAATGCACAACAAAAATGTTTTGAAATATAACATGTTGATCAAAGAACAAACCAATATGGAGCATGTATATTTTGTAAAAAAAAGTGAATCAATCCATTATCACTTTTTTGAAGTTTGTACTATGTTCCTCCAACTACAATTGATGCTCCTTGCATTGAGCAAAGTAATCATCAATGCAATCAAATTCATGTGGATCCAATCACTATGTCAGTTCTCAAACTAAATAACTTGTGCCTCGTTAGATTTGGAGAATATATTCTCAAGAGTGTTCATGATATATAAATTGTCATGGATATTCCACAAGAACATGTTGTCGCAACATATCTTCCAAGTTTATGTGAACACTCTCTATTTTTGCAATGTTTACTTATTATTACAACTTAATATTACAAGCATAACACTCAAATTACTAAAATAAACCAAGAATGCAATAAAATGAGCTAAAATAATAAACACAACATCATACACACCATGAACACAAGATATACCATGGCAAACCCAATATGGGAAAACCCAATTAGAAGGTGAGAACTATGCCTTGATCTTTTCTTCTCATGAATGAAATGCAAACACAAAGAAAGATGAACTAACTAGGGAGTTGTCATAGACATTGTGGCATGTATGGTTGCTACAAGATCTTCTACTTCCTTCTTTTTGCTCACAATATCCAACTCCTTTGCTCTACCCAACTATGGAACAATAGATCAATACAACAAGAATATAACTCCTTCATTTCCTAATGGCCTAGTGTTTAACATACCTTGATAGTTTCCTAGGGTTAGGGGTTTTGCATGCCTCAACTCCCAATTAGGGTTAGGGTTTTGGGCACTCTAGGATTTCCTTGAAAGTCCACATGTGTGAGTAATGGGAGCTAACATGGCATCCAATCAATACCATGGTGGTCAAAAGCACAAGTCAAATTCTGGGAGGCATAACTTCTTCATACCGACTCCAATTGAGGTAATCTTTGTGCCATTGGAAAGCTCTCAACATATAAAATAATTTTAGGGAGTTGTGAACTTTTTTACTCATTCAATAATGTTTGGTTCTTATATGCATGTTATTTATTCATTGGTAATTCCTCCATGGCTTTAGCCATATTCAATCAAGAAATAAGAAAAAAAAAGAATAAGAAAACAAGTGTTATGATATTTAGACACTCAAGAGTTAGTTAAGATCGACTTGATCTAAAGTGTCATTAGGTTAAACTATGTTTCTTTAGTATGCATTGTAATTCGATGGTCATGACATGTTCCCAACATAGAGTGATCTGACAATGCATATTCTCCTCGATATTAACGACTACATTGATACATGATTTACCACCCGACTAGCCCATGATATTTATTTAAAGAGCATGGAAGATCATTTCTCAATGATCGATTGTAAGAAGCTCTCTTGTAAATCTTTTTGCAATATTGTTCTTTGCATTAATAAATTGTTCCAAGTGGCCATGTTGGTTGGTGTCGTGGATGTTTCCCCATAGGTGTTTTACCACATAAAATCATCGATGTGTTGATCTTTGATATGGTTGTGTGAGTGGTTACTGAAGGTGTTCATCCTTTGTTGGGATACATGTGTTGTTGAACATGGTATTAGAGTGCATTTGAAGACCCACTCCTGTTGTAGATCGAGATTTTGAAGTTGTTTTGTCGCATCTCTGGTTTTTTCCATTTTCATACATTTATGGGCTAAGAGGACTATTCCATTGTATCTGGAGCACTCATTTCAATAAGGAACGCTTTTCATTTCACTTGAAAAGGTTTATGTTTGCCTAAGATACGACCATTTCATTCATTTCCATTGGTATAAAATTTGAATACGCCCTTTTAAATTTTTGCAGAGATAGTATTTCGGTTTCTATTTTTTATTTCTAGGTCGCTACTCTTTTCAATTTGTGTATTCTCTTTATACTATGCTCTATGCCATCTTGACAAATTAGAAATAGAGCGGAAAGGGTTTTCATGTCTGTGTATGCACTTTGTCATGTGCTCTGTGTGATCTCGGTAAATCGGAAATAGAGGGAAATTTTGCAATTTTCGAGTAAGCTAACCGAGATGTAACCCTTGTTGTTGTCGAGAAGTGAATTTTTTTGTGTCTATGATTACATGAAAATAAGTTTTTATTGAGCACACACTCCAAGGCCATCTTCCACAACAACAACAACACCCATAATCCTCCTTCTTAAGACTATGATGTGTTTTGCACTAACTCACTTGGGTGAAAGTTACTTTACTTAGGAAGAGGTCTTGAGTTCAAGTTTCTTTTTTGTTTACCTTTTTTTTTAAACGTTTATGCATTCATTGTAAAGTGCATTTCACTTAATTATAAAAGTGAATAACTATTAAACAATTTTAATATTTTTTAAGTTATTTTTTGCATGCAATTTTCATTTACAACGTAATTTCATTGTAAAAGTGATTCCCACTTATTCTATAAAAGTGGGTCACTTTATAAGTAACTTATTTAAAAGTGAGCTTATAGGCATAGTTAAGAGGAGCATCACCATGTGGACCAACTTCTACTTGTCATGTGGCTCTTTGGTTACCGTTTATGCATTTTTTCAAAAGGGCACAACTTTCACATCCGACGTTCGTTTTGAGTGCCATTTTTTTAAACAACCTATTTTTTTTAGAGTTTTCCATCCATACCATCAATTTCAGCCTTTAAATCCATATTCTCTGCATATTTTAATGTGGCTTATCCCAATGATATTTTGCTTACCAATACCAACTACTTCTCATGGAAATCCCATATGGAGGATGTATTAAGAAGTAAAAGAATGTACCAAATTACCTTGGGAAAAGAACAAGAATCCATGGATGATGAAAAGTATGTCAAATGGACTAATAGTAATGACGAAGTGCGTGGAGTAATCAGAATGTTCATCTCTTTTGATTTAAGGTTTCACCCTCGAGGAATTGAGGACCCATATACAACTTGAAGTTGTGTTTGGTAAACACAATATTATTCGATCCCACTAGTTGGAAAATCAGTCAATGACTTTAAGTCCAAATGATTTTCCTCGCATTGAAGATTAATTATTTAAATTCAAAACACTTAGACTTTTGTGTATGAAATATCAACTAGATCTGAAGGAAGATCGATGCATATACGTTATTCTTGCTAAGCTCAATTGTGCATATTATGTTTTTGTATCTACCTTTTATGCCATTAGAGAAGTTCTAGGGAGTTCTTATAAAAATCACACTCTTATGTCCTTTTGTGATGCTCTGATTCGATAGCAAGATAAGCTTATACAACTTGGATTGATAAACACTACAGGTACATCCAACAAATCCTCAGTGGTCTAGTAGAAAGACAAATCCAAGAATCCCAAGAAGTAACATCATCGCCACAACAACAAGCAAAACAAGGGTCCCAAATCCTCTCTGTCAGCCTTTGCTCCTAATGGTGACAAAGGAGCAAAATTCAAAAGTAAGGGAGATTAACAGACATTGCAACTTTTGTGGGAAATATGGTCATGTGGAGTCCAAATGTTTTAAGAAGATGGACGCTTTAGAAGCAACGATGAAAAAGTACAACATCAATGTTGATTCTTATTCTTCTTCTTCTCATGGACATGCACTTTCTGCTTTCGGTTTCTCCTTCAATGCAACTTCTACTTCTTATTCTAATGAGTGGATTATTGATTAAAAAACATCTTATCATATGGCTAAGGATAAATCCATATTTTCTGCTCTAAATGAATGTAACACCAATAAAATATTTGTTGTTGATGATAGATCCCTTAGTGTTATAGGATCTGGAATAGTCCAGGTAGATAATGGTCATTTCAATGATGTATTGTGTGTTCAAAGTATTTCCTGCAACCTTCTATCAGTATATCAGATCACTCATTCAGGTGAAGATAAAACTGTAGAGTTTTTACGAGTTTGACAACTTTGGGTCATCATATTTTCCATCAATTTTTGTTCCTCATAGCGATGACTTGAGCAAACTTTGGCATGAGCGGTTTGGTCATCTAAACTATCACTCATTACAACAACTATGTAATCAATAGATGGTGACTAGTCTTCCTCTTGTTTCTTGCAGAGATGGTGTTTGTGTCGGTTATGTTCTCGACAAACATCATTGGGACAATTTTGACAAACGTGTGTCTTGGCATGCCTCAACCCTTTTGAAACTTGTTCATAGTGACGTGTGTGGTTCACTTTCTTCTCCTTTTTATGGGTGCAAGTATTTCTTAACTTTCATTGATGACTTCTCCATATGCGATTGGGTTTATTTTTTAAAACTTAAGAGCAAAGTGTTTGCCAAGTTTTTGGCCTACAAGGCCCTTGTAGAAAAAAAATATGGACATCAACTTCAAAGGTTAAGAACATATAATGAAGGTGAATATGCAAATAACAATTTATTAAATTATTACATTGCAGAGAGCATTCAAATGCAACATGTTGCTCCATATACACCACAAAAAAATGGTGTTGTCGAGAGAAAGAATTGTACATTAAAATAAATTGCTAATTGTATGATCTAATCTAAAGGATTAAGTCTTCATTATTGGGTAGAAGCCATCGATTTTGCAAATTACATAGTAAATTGCACTCCCACAAAGGCTCTAAAAAATATAACACTGGAACAAGCATGGAATAAAATTAAGCCAGATGTAAGTCACTTCCATGTATTTGGCAGTGTAACATGGGCTCACATTCCTGATGAGAAAATGAAAGCTTTACAACCTAAAAGTGAGAAGTGTATTTTTGTTGGTTATTCTGAAGATGTCAAAGGTTGCATACTTTTTCAACCTAATTCTAATGAAATTATTATTAGAAGAGATGTTAAATTTGATGAAAATATATTTGCTTGCGAGCCTAATTCGGTGTTTGTGCCTTCTTTGTCCTACGAGCCATATTTGACATTTGTGTCTTCTTCAACCTACGATCCATCTTCGACATTTGTGCCATATTTTGTTCTTATTATGGTTTCTTCTTCTTCTTCAGATGGTGATAGTGAAGATGAAAATCCACCTCCGCCTACTCACCTTCATCCAGCTGAATCCATTGAACATAAACCTACACCAACACCACAACTTCTTAGATGGGTTCGTTCAACTAGAGAAGCAACTAGTGATCTTGCTAGTGATCCTTTAGATCGACATCAAATATGTTCACAGTTCCAACAAGCCTCTTCTCTTTTGGTTCAAGTTTCAAAGACTTGTGATCCATAAACATTTGCAGAAGCTTTAGGTCATCCAGATTAGGACACAACAATGAATGAAGAGTATTACTCTTTAATGGCGAATGATACTTGGGATCTTGTACCTCTTCTGAAAGGAAGAAAACTTGTCATACGTAAAAGGGTACACAAAACTAAGTATGCATCAGATGGAAGTGTTGAAACACACGAGGTCCAATTAGTTTCCAAGGGGTTCTCTCTAGTTGAAGGCATTGACTATAATGAAACCTTTTCCCCCGTCATCAAAATGAATTCCATCCACCTTGTTCTAGTCCTTACAACCTCACATAAATTGGAGGTCCATTAGATGGATGTCAAATTTTCCTTCTTGCATGGGGATTTGTAAGAATAAATCTACATGGAACAACCTCTTGGCTATGTCTAGAATGACTTCAGTGTTGTTTTTTGCCTTAAGAAATCTATTTATGGTCTTAAGCAATCTCCTCAAGATTGGTATGTCAAAATGGACAACTTTCTTCTTGACAATGGATTTTCTAGATGTCATTCTAACCCCAATGTCTATCCCAACAAAGTTGGAAGCCATCTCATAATACTTGTTCTTTATGTTGATGACCTTATCCTCATTGGTAGTCACCCTAAGCTTTTAAACAATGTGAAAACCAGCCTTAAGAAGAAATTTGAAATGACTGAGTTAGGTTATTTGCACCACTTCCTTGGCCTCCAAGTTTTGCAAACCAAGGAATAAATTTTTCTTTCCCAGTCTAAGTATGCTTGTGACCTTCTTCATCGCTTTCACATGGAAGATTTTAAACCAACCCCTTCTCCCTTCCAGTCTGGAGTCAAAATTGTTTCCACTTGTACTTCTCTCGAAGTTGATGCCACTTTGTACCATCAGTTAGTTGGTAGCCTCTTATATTTGACTCATACCCATCTTGATATTTCCTTTGTTGTTGGTCCTTTTGCATGGTATATGCAAACACCTCATGAAATCCATTAGAAATCAGCTAAAAGAATACTTTGATATGTCTGTGGTATAGTTCAGTTCAGGATACATTACAACTCAAGGGGAACTCCTTTATTTTTTATTTCACTGATTGAGATTGGGCTAGCGACCCTGATGATCGAAAGTCTACTATAGGTTATGTTTTTAGACTTTGTTCAGGACCTGTCACTTGGTACTGTAAGAAAAAATAGTCTATTGCTCTTTCTTTAGTAGAAGTAGAGTACCAAACATCAGTTAATGCAACTCAAGAAGTCTTATGGCTTCAATGGATCTTTTCAAAGTTTGGATCTCAGCAGTAGCATATGACCACCCTCTGGTGTGACAATCAGAGTGCCATCAAGCTCGCCAAAGATCTAGTTCAACATCAACACAACAAACACATCAAGTTGCACATGCACTTCATCATAAATCCATCCGTGATTGAGCTATTGAAGTGTTATTTTTCCCTACAGAAGATAAAGTTGAAGACATTTTCACAAAGTCTCTTACAAAAGTGAAGTTTTCCAAACTTCGATCTATGTTAGGAGTTCATGAAGTTGTCATTAATGGGGGATAGGCTCTAATGCCTCCTTCCTTCTCCAATTGTGTCACCTTTGTAAATCCTTAAATCATATCCCAAGTTGTTCTTAAGGGGGTATGTTAGGATATTTAGACCCTTGGGAGTTAGTTAAAATCAACTTGGTCTAATATGTCATTAGGTTAAAGTGTGTTTCTTTAGTATGCATTAGTATGCATTGTAATTTGATGGTCATGATATGTTCCCGACATGGACTGATCCAATGACTCATATTCTCCTAGAACTTAACGGCTACATTGATCCATGGATTAACACTCGATTGGTCCATGATCTCTATTTAGAGAACATGGAGGGTCATTTGTCAATGATCAATTGTGTGTTACGAGGAATCTCTTTATGGCATGGGGTAAACCACAACAGATTGAATGACACACATAAATCAACTATAATCCCAAGCATGCTATATAAATGTAATGCTAACAAGACAAGGCCAAGAGCCTACCTCATCCGGACGTTCGATGAAGACCACCGTTGAGCAGGCAACTCAAAGATTTATACCTGCAACTTGTCCTCAACAACCAAGATACGCAAGAATATGGTGATAATATATCGTGTCAGCATATAGATTATCATAATCCATTAACATACATGACAAATACGCCCATGGAATAATAATTCAAATATTTGCAAGATATCAATTGGACGAGAAAATAATATTTCCATTAAAATAATCAACAGAAGTATATAGGTGACAAACTTTTGTATCGACACATATTAGAACTGAGAAACTAATTCCCTCCAGCTGGGCCTCCACCACTTCAATATTCCACTGAAGGCAAGCTCATATAAAGGAGACAATGAGGTTCTCCATCACAAAGACAGACGAGCTTGGGGGCTGAACAATGAGTTCAGACTTTCAAGGATAAAGGGATGCAAACTCAATATGAAGTGAAATTTATCTAGAGTATCTTTGCTCTCAAAAGTTAAATTCTTTCCTCCTTCAAGGCTTGGATATGGCTAAATTTATAGCCTTCAAATGGAACTGAAGAGCCGATTCATAGCATTTCTAGTATGTGGAAGGTCAAGGATCATGGATCTCATGACATGGCATGGAAACTCAACATAATTTTTAATTTTGAGCACCAAACCTGATGTACATGGGCTGTAATGGAGAAACCTGCGTATACGCTTGTTGTCTAACTGGTAGGGCGCGTATATGTGGAAAAATGTGCTTTTTTGGCTCTAGAAGGTACAAAAGAGGACTTCAAGTCTGCATAGGGAAATGGAAAGGCTATCCAAGCAAGTTGCATGGGGTGAGGCAAAATTTTCTATAACAAATGCCCCCTAATGTGTGAGGTCAAAGGAGTATCTGGGATGGCCGAAATACATTATAATTCCCATAAGTGGAGTAATGAAGACTCATTTGAAAATGCTAGTTACTCATGAGAATATTACAATCTATAATGACTTTGTACATATGGATGCCAATCTGAATTACACTGCAGATCCATGTGGAAATATACCAAATAGTTGTTCATGGCCATGAATAAGAAATACAAAGCAGACACATGCCATAGGCTGTCATAGTCACGAACAAGGCCTGGTGGAATCCAGTCTCAAAATCAATCTGATGATATCTGTATATAATGGAGTGCAATCTGATCTCCCATGATCACTGAAGTCATATAGGTATTGGTTCAATGAAAGACAACAACATAATAGGAATGTTGCTACTGTAAGTTGGAGGTATTCTACACTATCCGTCGAAGATGTAAGTCTACATCATGTGAATTGAGAATTTGATGTCGAACATAATGAGACTTCATTTGATTACCGATCATTAAGGCATACCGTTAACAAACGCGAGACAACCTATCGATAATGAAAGTAGGTATCAAGGTACCAAGTACATTCTTACAAGTGTGAATAAGGGTGTTGAGGCCGAACGCTTGAAGAATCCATCGATCATGAGACATTGATGTATTCCCAACTGTCGATGGCGGGAGAACCTATCGTTGATTATTGCAAGCCTCTAGGTACTCATAGGACTCTAGGTCTCATTTCCAGAATAGATGAGTTGAATTCGATGGAAGAAGACCCGTTGAAAGGAGAGCATTAGGGAATCTCTCATTAGTTAGCACGAGGTACAAAGCAATATCTTGATGATGTATACGTCATCGATTGTCTCTCGACAAATGTTGGGACAACTTCAAGGTTTGAAGATAAATTAGAATGGCTCCATACCAGGGGTCCGAAGACGAGAAAAGGAAGATATGTGGTGATAATATATAATGTCATCATATAGATTAGCATAATCAATCAACATACATGACAAATACACCCATGGAATAATAATTCAAATATTTGCAAGATATCAATTGGATGAGAAAAGAGTATTTCTATTAAAATAATCAACATAGTATATAGGTGACAAACTTCTGTATCGGCACATATCGGAACCGAGAAACTAAGTCCCTCCAACTGGGTCTCTGCCACTTCAATCCTCCACCAAAGGTAATCTCATATAAAGGAGACAATGAGGTTCTCCATCACAAAGAAGGAAGATCTTGGGGGTTGAACAATGAGTTCAGACTTTCAAGGATAAAGGGATGCAAACTCAATATGAAGTGAAATTTCTCCAGTGTATCTTTTCTCTCAAAAGTTGAATTCTCTCCTCCTTCAAGGCTTGTATATGGCTCAATTTATAGCCTTCAAATGGAATTGAAGTGCCGAGTCAGAGCGCTTCCAATACGTGGAAGGTTAAGGATCATGGATCTCGTGACATGGCATGGAAATCTGACATAATTTTTAATTTTGAGCACCAAACCCGATGTAAGTGGGCTGTAGTGGAGCAACCTATGTATACATTTGTTCTCTAACTGGTAGGGCGTGTATATGTGGAAACATGTGTTTTTTTGGCTCTGGAAGGTACAAAAGGGGACTGCAAGTCTGCATAGGGAAATGGAAAGGCCATCCAAGCAAGTTGCATGGGGTGAGGCAAAATTTTCTATAACATTGTGAGAAACTCTCTTGTAAATATCTATGTAATATTTTTCTTTTGCATTAATGAATTTATCCAAGTGGCCACATTGGTTGGGGCCATGGATGTTTCCCCATGGGGGTTTTTACCATGTAAAAACATTGGTGTGTTGATCTTTGATCAGATTGTCTGAGTGGTTACTAAAGGTGTTCATCCTCTGTTGGAATAGTTGTGTTGTCAAACAACAAGAATAACAAGCTCATTAAGGAGAATGGTGGTCTGATAGATGTTATAGCAAGATTTGCCTCACCCCATGCAATCTTGCACATAGAGCCTTTTTCCATTTCCCTATGCAGAATTTTCATCCTTTTTTGCAAATCCAGAGCTAAACATACATTTTTTCAACATATAAGCACCTTGCCTACTATACAACATGCATATACGCAGGGTGCACCACTACAACTCACGTATATCGGGAAATGTGCCCAAAAATGAAAAATAGTGTCAGGTTCCATGTCACAATAGGAGATCAATGATTCTTGGCTTTCCATATACTGGAAACATTCCGACTCGGCCCTCCAGTTCCACTTGAAGGTTATAAATGGGCCAATTATGAGCTATGGAAAAGAGAAGAAATAATTCAACTTTGAGAGCAAAGTTACTCTGAAGGAATTATTCACTTCACATTGAGTCTGCATCCCTTTATCCTTTAAGTCTGAACATAGTGTTTAGCCCCCAATCTATTCCCTTATTGAGTGAGAACTCTATTGTCTCTCTTACATGAGCTTGCCTTCGGTGGAGGATTGAAGTGGTGGAGGCCCAGCTGGAAGGAACTTAGTTTCTCGGTTCCAAACCGTACCGATATGGAAGTCTGTAAATTATTCACTTCTGTTGATTACATCTTAATAAAAATACTATTTTCTCGTCCAATTGATATCTTGCAAATATTTGAAGTATTATTCCATGTGAGTATTTGTTATGAATGTTAATGGATTATGTTATTGAATGTGCTAACATCATATATTATCACCATATGCTTGCTTTGCTTGGTTGTTGAGGATTAGTTGCAGGTATATTGTTTTGGGTCAAGTGCTCAACGGTGGACTTCATCGAACGTCTGGATGAGGTAGGCCTTTTATCTTGTCTTGCTAGCATATTTGTTAATACAACATACTCGAGAATAGAGTTGATTTCTACAGTCATTTCCGTCTGTTGTGGTTTGCCCCTGGCCATAGAGAGATTTTCCTCGTAACAAAATCGGCGACCATACTGGGATTGAATCTTCTTTCTTGGGGTTTGGAGTGTTTTTCTCCTTAGATTGCTCTCGTTTAAATTGTGTTTCTTGTCGTATCATTGCTTGACAACCTCTATTCACTCTGGGTCTGAGTCTTTCAACCTTCACCTTAGCCTAGCTGTGTTTTTGAAACATATACACAAGTTTTTGCTTGACAGTTGTGTATATACGCGTGCTATCCTTCTGCAAGCTGCGTACATACGTGCTTTTCCCTTGAACAGTCATGTACAACAACCTCTTTTGCTTGTTTGTTGGGTTTGGTGGTTGTTGGGTAGGTTTTGATGATTTCTGAGTTTTCTTGGGTCTCTATAGTGACTGTTAAGTGTCTGTGGGATGACAGGAAACCTGTCTTTGGTTGAATTTTTGGGCGGTGCCTTTCTCGTCATATTTTCATTTTGATTGTCCTTGTACATTGGGCTGGGTGTTTTTCTCCTTGGTATCCTACTTGAGTTGTCTCTTTCTATACACAATAGAGTCTTTATACATCAAGTTGTTGTTCAGTCCATGCATTTTCATTTTTCTTATATTGAAAATACAAAAATATTAGGCATTTTACATTGATTGGAATTTTGATCTTTTGAGTCTTTGTCATTTAGCTTAGTGCATGTAATGAAAGATTGCATTTTTATTCAGAATTGCAGAGTTGAAATTGAAAATTGCATTGTTTTAAGAAGCATATCATTCATTGAAAATTGAAGTTAGGACTTTGCATTGTATTCATATTTACTTTATTTGCTGAGTCATAACATCACTTGTTTCACGACTACACCTTTTGAGTAAGCACGGCCATTAAAATTAACACTATAATTTAAAATTTATTAGTAACGATTTTATTTTCTAGGGTGCACAAACTAGCTTGGGATTTAGTGCCTTGGAATAGGATTTTGTGAGTAAACTTCTCCAAGGCTATTAAATCAACATATGTGTCTGATTAAGGGAGTGAAGAAATCCATTGTATAATCGGTAATATCAGGAGGCTTCGCTTACACCATAGTTAATCACAAGGTTGCGCGAGATCGGTTGAAGGATATCCCACCGATACCTTCTTAGCGTTAGAGATATTTCTGGGGATCTATTCGTATATGGGGATCTTGTTAGTGCCCTTACCTCCGTGAGAGGTAGTTCTTTCAAGGTTTTGGGCTTTGCTACCCTGCCCATACGGTGGACTTGACTTATGACTGATCTCTTGTGCATCGGTTATACAATGGTTGCTTAGTTACTTGACTTAGGTGCCACATAGGTTACTTGCAGAAGTTATTTTGCAGGTACCTTGGGTTAGATAAAGGTTTAATAACACACAACCTTTATGGAGGATTACCTCTCTGGTGGGATCTGACCGACTGGTTGTTAAGCCCACGAGGGCCCTTATAACTTATTTTGTTACCTCCGATCTTTAGCAGGGAGTCTCAGGCCTCTCTTGGGAGAGACATAATGGTCGCCAATTCTGTTATAAGGAAAATCTCTCTATGGCTAGGAG
>SNQJ01S0083554.1:69281-80152 GCA_010110895.2 Picea sitchensis | reverse complement strand
CAACTTTCTGGTTATGTTTGGTAACCTGATCACCATTCCATAGAAAAATTTCTTTCTCTGCATAAATTTCTTCATTCTTCTCCAAAATAATACTTCAGTTTGTTCTGCCTTGAGGTAATTCTGCATACCCTAATTTATGACCATCTTCATTAGTCAACCTTCTCCTTTTATTGGCTGTATGAGACAATGATGTCTCTTCTTCCTCCATGACAGACCTTAGGTGGTCTTCTTGCCTTCTCTCCTCTACAATCTTCTCTGGACTATCTACAATGTCTTGAGTTGAGTTCTCTCTATCAACCCCTCTTTCGCCATCTTCACAAATCTGCAAGACATGTATTGTCTCCTCTTTTTCCAATTTCCAATTGTTTCAAAAAATGGATACAATTATTTCAGGAATAATTAAATAAACATTTATCAAGAGAACATATTGCCAGCTGATTATACCTCTGAGTATACTCCTCCTTTCACAATCTTGTTGAGTTTCAAATTAAATCTTTCATGGATTTCTTCAATGCTATCATCATGAAACACTGCTGAACTTTCCTCTTCTACGATAGTTCTTTGAGATTGTCCATCTTCAGAGTCTACTACTCCTTGCTATTCTTCATATGCATAACTCTGTCTTTCCTAAGTTTTTTCTTCTTCTACAGTTTCTTGCATTGGTTCAGCTTCATTATCTATGGTAGCTGCAAATATACACTCACACAAACAATTAGTTCAAAATGCATTATATTCTCGTTCATTTGATGTCACTGATGTCCTTTCCTGGTGTTGATCTAAGCACATCATCATCTCTTCATTTTCATCATTCTCTCCTAGGATTGAGCCTTGCTCAGGTTCACAAAAGTGAATTTCTCCTCCACGCTCAGTTCTACTGAGTTTCCTTTCTTCCTTCATCTAGACGTTCATTCTCTGAATCAACTTCTTGGCAAATAACCTCATGACAAGCCACTTTACCCTTTTTCTTACATTCCATCCTTGTTTCAGATCTTCTTTGATCTTCTCCTATAACAACTATTTTATATTACTGAGTTGTGATTTTAACTCAACCATCTCCTTGTCAAAGTCTTCATCACTCATCTTCTTTTGTTTGTCGGCTGCCTTTGCATATGCTTCCTTCTTATTGTGGCTTCTTTATAAATTATTCTTTTGATTGTCCTTAGTCATTTTCATTTTTCCCTTTGTGAGTTTCTCCATGCTCACGGTGAGTTGCAACCAAGCCTTTTCCTTGCAATCAGTCTCAACCACTGCTACTCAGTACCTCATCAAGCCTTCATCTTGTGCTTGATCTCCTGGTATCACTGGTTCTCTTTCATTTAGAACCTTTTGAGCATCCGATTGCTCCTCTCTCGCTTCTACAGTCCGATCACACTCTTCTTCTCCTATGAACTTCCATTGTTCTCTTCACTTCCATTATTCAACTGAAATTTCCTTACAACAACTCTTGCTGTAATCCTCTGCTGCTACCTGCATCCACATACAAGTTTTCATCAAAATTTTAATACTTACAATATTCCTCTTCTTGATCTTTCCCTCCAAACATTCTTTCTCAATCTACCCTTGGATGTAATCACTCAAATTTGTATTTCCTTCACTGTTTCAAGGTTCTTTTCTCTACAGAACTCATCTCTCTTATTCCACTGCACACTTTTGCCAATGTCCTATTGCAGATTCCACCTTTGATTTATTTCCAAGTAGAAATATTTATGTTCTTATTTGATCCAAATGGATCCAGGAAGGCCTAAAAGTAAAATTTCTCAGAATTGGACGAAACGAACGCCATTGCATCGGGCTCGTCGTGCTGATTTCGACCATATAGTTTTTCCAAAAATGGACACTGTATGCAAAAGTTATCGTGTTCTGATCAATTTCCCAAACATGCAAAAAAAGTCAAAGTCAAAGTCAACAGGTCGTACTGCTGATGTCAGCATGACGTCATGATGACGTCAGCAGGGACATGTGGCAACACCAGGAGGTGACATGTGTCACTCATTTTTGGTGTTTTCAGGCTGAGATGGAAAAGTACAGATTTGACACATGGACTGTACATACACTGACGTGGAAGTCCATACGTTGACGTGACCCAATGACAGTCTGACACGTGGAAGTATGGATGACAGGTGGTAGTGGCATGCCGCTGACCGAGCAACTGACTGTACTGTGTGACAGAGTGATGTGGCGCCAGGTGGCAGGCTCCAGGATTGACACATGTCGTACGACACTGACTGGGTAGATGCGTTGGCAAGTTGATGTGGCGGTACACTGGGCAGCTGATTGTGTGTACGGTGGCCAATCTAGAGTCGACACATGGTCCAATAAGAGGGCATCACGTGGCACCCTAGATTTGGACAATAACGAATGGGTCAAAATGTTTTGCAACTTCGGCGGATTCGACCATCCGACCTCCACATCACATAATGACTTTGGAACAACCGACGGATCGACCGAGCTATACCATTGGACTTAACCCCTATGGGACACATTGTTGTTTTGTTGTGGTTAGAGCGGAGGTTTGGGGATAAGCCCTGGTCGGTGGGGGCTAGCCCAACCGACCAGGGGTCATGGAACAGAGCTGGACCAGAGGTTTAGGCGTGGGATTTGGCCACATGGCCACACACAAAGGACCAAGGACCGAAGACCAAGGGCTTTGAGCAGGGCCAAAGGATAAGTGGTGAACCCAAGGCCATATGGTATCATTCCATATGACCAGTAGCCCAACACAAAGGGGATAGTGCAAATATTTTTTGACAAGTGGGTTTTTTTTCTAAAGTTTGGATTATTTTTGGATTTTTACTCTGATTTGGCCTGATTTTTTCCCAAAATTGAGGATCTGGAGCCCTTTTTTAGGCCAGATCTTGGAGGGAAGTTGGCAGATGACCCCCAACTCCAAATATATAAGAATTAGAGGTTTTGGACAACATTATGAGGTTTAGAAACAACATAATGATGAAGAATTAATGAAGCCCAAGCCATTTTTGTGTAGGGAAGCCATTGAGAAAGCAAACTTTGGAGGCCATTTCCGGGAGCTACGCTCAACCTTTTTTAGTGATGTCAGTTGTGTTGGATTCTTGAGGTCAAGAAGAACACAAACAGAACAATTTGTAATCCTTTTGAGATAATTATGATGTAATTTTACAACATTGAATATTAATAAGAAATCCTCCCCCACTGAGACATAGGTCCGGAGACGTAGGCAACCTTGCTGAACTCCGTTAACAATCTTGGCATTATGGTTTGTTGTTCTTAATGTTTAATTTCTATTCTATATTCTTTATGATGGCTACAACATTCTTTCATTAAGATCTCCTTCCTCATTTAAGTTTTTGAATGGTAATTTAACACATGCTTAAAACTCAACCAAGTCTTTAAAAGATCATTTTCGGATCAAGTGGTATCAGAGTAGGTTGACAATTGGTTGTTTGAGTTTGCATGATTACCAGGGAAAAGATAAGTCATGGTGAACGTAGGCTTGTATAAGGGGATCCTGATATTGGATCGAGAAAGAGGGCATCTCAAAGTGAGAATATGGCATCTGAAGAAGGAATGTCTCAGAATGAGATAGAGTTTCAAAAGACTTTCTTCGCCATGTCAGAGATGGTAAAGGTATTATATAATGATTATTTGGAATCGAAGAGGCCTTTTCAAGGGGAATCTTCAAAAAAAGACAAAGGTGAAGAAGGAGAGGACCCTCCTAAACCTCCTCCTTCACCTCCTTGATCTCCATCATCTTCTTCTTCTTCAAGTAAAATTTCAACTTCTACCACAAGAAAACATTCTCATAAACATAAACATGATATGCCATTACTTAAGCTTGATGTAAAATTCGAATTTCCCATGTATGATGGTGAAGTCAATGTTGAGAGTCTGGATAACTAGGTCAGATAGATGGAAGTTTATTGCAGTGTGCAACAAATCAAAGATGATGCAACCCAAATCAAATTGGCATCGCTTCGTCTTGCAGGCACAACACTCATCTGGTGGCAGAGTAAGTTGCAACATGGTATGCAACAAGTTGGTAATGTATTTTCAACATGGAAAGATTTTGTTTTTGCACTTAGAAAGCAGTTTTATCCTTTGGGTTATAAGGAAAAGGATTTAATTGAATGGCAAAGTCTTAAACTAAGAAAAATACAAATGATGCAAGAATACACTGATGAATTTCGTTAATGGCATTAATGTTAAATATTCCATTACATACACAAGAAACTCGTATGAAGTATATAGGAGGTTTACCTGCACATATTCGCAACACTGTATTTATTTTTGGACCTACTAATCTTGTTGAGGTTTCTGTCCAAGCAACGTATATTGAAGCAGGGAAAATAAGAGTTGGTGTATCAGGGGAATCGTCTTCAAGGAAAGAAGACAAAAGAAAGGGGAATGGAAATAAAACAAATTCAATGACAATGAAGGAAGGGAAGCTCTCTTGCAACCATTGCAAGAAAGAAGGGAATGATGATGACCAATCCAGAGAAGAGACCAAAGTGGTTAAAAGAGAGGAAAGGGAGGCAAACAATTGCAACAACAACACGACCAACAAACTTGGGGTATGATTTAGGTGATGAGACTAAAATCACAAAAGTTGGTTTGACAGGTAAAATTGGTGATGGTTATGATTCTAGAAATAATTTGTTTCATATAAGGGTCATAATGAAACATACTAAGATCGACACATTGATAGATAATGGATCTCAATCTAACTTAATTTCAAAGGAAGTGGTTAAGAAATTTGGATTAAACAATAAGATGCATCACAAACCTTATTCACCTAATTGGATAAGAAAAGATCACAAATTCTACATAACAAATCAATGTATCATAAAGTTTGCAATTACATCTAAGTATGTGGATGAAGTAACATGTCATGTGGTGCCACTAGAAACATGTGGAATGGTCTTAGGCATCTCTTATTTATATGATCGCAAGGCAATCTTCTTCAGGGAACATAATCAATATCACTTAACTAAAGAAGACAATGAATATGTTGTACATGCTCATCACATAAAAGAAAATCAATCTCTTCAAACAATGGAACAATTAAGGAAGGCAACTTATGCAAGCAACACACTTATAATTGTGCCAAGTAAAGAAACTGATCTTAAGCATGAACATGAGATGGTTGTAGAATGGAAGTTCAATCATACTTTGCTTCAAGATAAGTTAAGGTCGTGCAAGCACATCAAACATATTAGTTCATTTGCAGTCATATTTCTGATGTTATTGTTGCTAATGTTGTGTACATGGATGGTAGTGGATTCAGGAAGATGTGGATGAGTTCAAGTGGCTAACAATATGCTTTTAGTTGCCATAGTTGTTTTGCAATTGATTATGATGCAACAGGTGCACATGACAAAGTTTAAAGATAAATGACAAGTGGGGTGGCCTATCCCACACTTGATGACTGGCTAATATCCTTTTGGAGGACCAACAGATCTTAGTGGGGAGGCGTGATCCAAATGGATCCAGGAAGGCCTAAAAATAAAAGTTCTCGGGATNNNNATTGCGTTGTGATCGATTTCCCAAACAAGCTAAAAAATTCAAAGTCAACATGCCGTATTGCTGATGTCAACATGACGTGGTGATGACGTTAGTAGGGACACATGGTAGCACCAGGAGGTGACATGTGTCACTCATTTTTGGATTTTTCAAGCTGAGTTGGCACAATATGGATTTAACACGTGGACTGTACAGACACTGATGTGGCTGTCCATACGCTGACATGGCCCAATGACAGTTTGACATGTGGCAGTACTAATGATAGGTTGCAGTGACGTGGCGCTTACCGAGTGGCTGACTATACATTATGACAGAGTCACGTGGCACCAGGTGGTACGCTCCGGGCTTGACACGTGTCGTACGACGTTGACTGGGTAGATGCACTGGGAAGCTGAATGTGTGTATGGTGGCCAATCCAAAGGAGACACGTGGCCCAATAAGAGTTGACGTGGCGGTCCACTGGGAAGCTGAATGTGTGTATGGTGGCCAATCCAAAGGAGACACGTGACACCCTGGATTTGGCCAATAACAACAGGGTCAAAATTTTTTGCACCTCTAGCGGATTCGACCATTCGACCTCCACATCACACAACGACTTCAGAACAACCGGTGGACCGACTGAGCTATACCATGCAACTTATCCCTTATGCGACACATTGTCATTTTGTTTTGGTTAGAGCAGAGGTTTGGGGATAAGCCCCGATCGGCGGGGGCTAGCCCAACCGACCAGAGGTCATGGACTAGGGCTGGACCAAAGGTTTAGGTGCGGGATTTGGCCACCTGGCCATGCACACAGGACCAAGGGTCGAACACTAAGGGATTTGACTGGGGCCAAAGGTTAAGCGACGAATCCAAGGCCATATGGAAACAACCCATATGAGTAGGAGCCCAACACAAAGGGGCTAGCACAAATAGTTTTTGACAAGTGGATTTTTTTCCTAAAGTTTGGATTATTTTTGGATTTTTATGCTCATTTTGCGTGATTTTTGCCCAAAATTGAGGATCTGGAGCCCTTTTTGAGGCTAGATCTTGGGGAGAAGTTGGGAGATGACCCCCAACTCCAAATATATAAGAATAAAAGGTTTTTGACGACACTAGGAGGTTCAGAAATAACATAATGCTAAAGAATTCATGAAGCCTAAGCCATTGAGGAAGAAAACTTTGGAGGCCATTTATGGGAGCTATGCTCAACCTTTTTCAGTGCCGTCAGTTGTGTTGGATTCTTGAGGTCAAGAAGAACACAACTAGACCAGTTTCTAATCCTTTTGGGATACTTTTGATGTAATTTTGCAGCATTGAATATTAATAGTAAATCCTCCCCCACTGAGACATAGGCCCGAAGACGTAGGCAAACTTGCCGAACTTCGCTAACAATCTTGGTGTTATGGTTTGTTTTTCTTAATATTTACTTTATGTTCTGTATTCTTTATGATAGCTGCAACATTCTTTCATTAAGATCTCCTTCCTCATTTAAGTTTTTTAATGGTAATTTAACACATGCTTAAAACTCAACCAAGTCTTTAAAAGATCATTTTAAGATCATTATTTCCCAAAGAACAAACTCCTTTCAACTCATACCACTATGTACTGCAAAACTAAATCTACTATAAGGTGCAATTTTCACATATATTACACACAAAAAATCAATATCAATAATCCCAAAGAGCCTTACTATCACTTTGATACCACTTTATAGAGACCTACCAGGTCTCTCCACACTATCTATAGTCATGCTTGTCTCTCCTTCCCTACATCGAGGTAGTCCAAGGATCTTCTTTGTAACAAATTTCGAAAACTCTTTAAAGATCCTTTTTTTTAATCTTCTTTATAGGTATACCTGGTTGAAATATCCAATTCTCATGCTTCTTCTTGAATATGATTATAACCTTGGTCTCTCCAATTCGATCACACTTATGGATCAAATCATTCAATATCATCACTTATATACTATATGAACCTCAGGTTTCAGGTCCTCAAGTTGACTGCAATCTCTTTGTCCATACAACCGACAGTTTGGACCAAGAGCTAACTGAAAAGGAGCTAACAAGATTTTAGTATCAAGCCTCCAAATGCTTCAACCCTTTCCACCATATGACCTAGAGTTGTAACCATGGGCTGTTTTTCACGAATTCAAAAAGTGCTTTTTCAACGTGCTCAAAGAAATGTAAGAGAGACAGATTGTGACACTTAGTACAATCTCTTCTTTTTGTAGATTGACCTTATCATTATCGTCCGGGCAAATCCAAACGTGAAACCCATTCACACCGTCAATTCTACCTCTCCGATTGATGATCCAACGACCACTTACATCGCTGCAATAAAATGATATGGATCATTGATCCAAATGTGATCAACGATATAGATTCTGACTCTGTCCATTCTCATTGCATTAAAGAACTTTTATCCGATGAACCTTGTGGATTCTAACCTCGATCCGACGGTCTTAATTCTCTCTAGACTGTAATAAATTTTAATCTCTTCCTCCAACACACAATATTCTAGAATCCCTCTCATACATACTAAAATTATAAGATCGATTTGATGGAGTTCGAATCAGGCATCTACCTTATTTGAAAAATGTGCAAATCAATTCCTATGAATAGAGGAATCCAATCCTCTTCTCCGTTCATTAAATATAAAATTCAATACATTGTTGCATGATATGAAATAACAAGAAATCCATTTGATTGCACAAGGAATATACACAAATTCTCCCTTTATTCACTACACTCACAAAACTATACAAGGCTTCCTTGTGCTTGCCTAGGCCTGATTTCGATTCATTGGCCTTTCCTTAGGTTTTCCGGCCATCATTGGCCCTTCACACACACACAACTATATCTATCTCACTCCAATCTCTCTCTCTTGAATGCCTTCAAGGCTTACAATCTAATCCCAAAAGGATTTTGAACTGGAATTAGTTCAGATCCTATAATCTCTCCACACCAACCTTCTAATATCCCTCAGATCCACAATATCTGGAGGAAGATCTCTAAAAGTCACTCATTTACTTTCTAGGCCTCCATGAATCTCGATATCTACTGATTACTCAATCTTAATTCAATCATTCTAGAATTTAATTACAATCTTAAGAAAACAAAAGAATTAAATTAAGGGAAACCCACTCCCTTTAGTAAACTTGAAAGACCCATTAGGCCTCCTCCAATGATTTATTTATGATGAGATTGCTCTTGCATCAGTTATAGAAAGTATCCTTGTTTAATGATTGTACTTGGGTCATATCCCTAAAGGATGTTAGACAAGATTAGAAGAAAGTGCTTTAGTTTTTTATGGATTGGAAAATGACAAAAGGAAGGGATACCATTAGTGAAATGGAGCAAATTGCCAATTAGAAGGAAAGGTGGTTGGAGACTCAACAACATTTTCATTTATTGTCAAGCTTTGACAATAAAGTATTTATGAGGCTGATCAATCACAAAGGTCTTTGGAGGAGAGTTACGTAGGAAAAATATGTAGGAGTAGAATCAATGGAAGAATAGTTAAGAAGGGAAATAAAGTTTTTTAAAGGAGCCTCCATAATTTGGAAAACATTGGTCAAGTCCTTTCCCCTAGTTGGAAAGTGGTTAGCTTGGAAAGTAGGGAGAGGAAATGGGGTTAGGCTTGGGGAAGATCCTTGCATTGGTTTCTCTACAAACTTCAGACTCTTATGCCCTCTAATCGATGCACTCCACAATCAAGGAATTTTTAGTTTACTTGATGAAAAGTCCCAAAGTATAATCAATCATTGGAGAGACTATAGGAACGAAGCAAGTGACTTGACTTTGTAGGATGAACCAACTAAAGAATGATACAATTATATGCTTCAATTAAAGCAAAGTGCTAAAAAATTGATTGATGTAGATGATGAACTAAAATGGTCCAAGAATAAAGGTACAAGTGTTTACACTACAAAACTTGGGTATGCAACCAAAACGGAGGAAGAAGAGGTTGGGAAAAATATGGTGGCGGAAAAGAGAATGGAATCTCAGTAGTCCACTTAAGTAGGATATTTCTACAACTAGCATTATCCAATAAAGTTTTAAATTAAGACAATGGTCAAAAGAGAAACTAACATGGTCATGGAAGATACATCTTATGTAAAAATGATGAAGAATTTCTAAATCACCTTGTTGTAGAATGTCCACATGCAAAGGAGGCTTGGAAGGAAGCTTTAAAGTTATCAAATGGTCACAACATGTGGGAAAAAACCTCTTTACTTGCTTGCTTTGAGAACTGGTACAATGATAAGTCAACAATTGCCTACATATCATTACCTTGCTTTGTTTTGTGGGGCCTTTGGCTTACTAGAAATAGTATGATATTCCAAGGGAGAACATTACTCCATCACAGGTTGTCCATTAGATTTGCATATGGAGGGTCATGGAAGCCCAAAAAATAAACCCCATAAAATATTAAAAGCTCCATGTTTTGATAAATTAAAAGCCCAAGTTTTTTTTACCTTACGTGTCAAGGGATTCCAAGTAAATGTGTCAAGGGATTCCAAGTAAATGTGGGGCTTGTGGCATCTTGCATTTAAAAAAAACCATCATGTTTCTTATAAATATGTAAAAGGAAAAGGGAAAAATAATAAAGTTGAATTCTTTGCCTTATGGTTACTTTCAAAATGTACAACGATCAAGGCATTGAAAGACTTCAAGTTATATGGGACTAAAAGATATCAAAAAACTAGGATAGTGGAAGCTACCATATATAAAAATTGGTTTTAAGTCTGATCACGAGGAGGGTTTTAGAGGTAAAATTGAAAATTTCAAAAATTTTAATTACCCACATAGGTCAAAAACTCAATGTTCAAGGGGACACACTATCTAAAAAAAACCATTATTTATGTAGGAATGAACTTTCTCTCAACATGAGTTCAAGGATGGAAGTTTCCTTCCAGTACTCTCTTTATTAAATTTGCTACATAAAACTAGTGTTGAAGCTAGTACGTACTCTCTTTATTAAATATGTTGGAAAAAACTAGTGTTGAAGCTAGTCTTTAATGTACTTGAAAAATTCTTTAGTTTTATATTTTTCTATTTAGATTGATATGGATTCTCTAGGCAATGTCATGTACTTTTGGAGTTTTTTTTAGAAGAGGTTGTAAAGGCATATGAGGACTATAATATTCAATTTTTAGATTTTCTTTTGTGAGTTACCATTTTGATAGAAATTAGCAAAGACCTTGGATTTAGAAGATGTCAAATTCAACATATTAATGTATATTATGATTTCTACATTAAAATATTCAATATAAAAAAAATTTTTTTTTAATATTAACACATTTTATTCATATAATTGATAATATTTTGTTTCATATAATTAAAATTATTATTAATATATTTTTAATTTTAAATAAAAAAATTATTTTATTT
>SNQJ01S0083554.1:34428-61154 GCA_010110895.2 Picea sitchensis | reverse complement strand
ACAGTGAAAATTGCATGGATGAGTCTTCATTTACCTTTAGGTTGCCTTGATCCAAGCACTTTGCATTATTGGCTAAAATATCGACATCCCCATTCTAATGTCGTAGAATATGAAAGTAATCCACATAGTGGAACCTCCAATTTGATTGAAATAAAATTTAAAATGTGTCATTATGTGGATACAATTTAATCTAAAATATATTTTATATTTTTTTAATATATAATATTGTCGCTCCCAACTTGACATTTCCTTCAAATTTTGATGAAACTTTTAACCATTCGAAATATTTATATCCACATTCTCAACATTCCCACGTTGTGGAGACTCCTACAACATAGATTTTTATATATAATATAAAAATATATTTTAAAAACAAAAAATTATTTCTTAATTAAAAATAATAGCACAATTATAACTATGTAGAAAAAATACAAAATTATCGTGATGGATATTATTCACTAATATTATTGTGAACCTTAAGTTTCTTTTAAGCAAGACAACCCACTTATCAATTTAGGACAATTTAGGAACAAAACAAGTGATTTAACATTAATGAATAAGGCGGGCTAACTAATGAATAGTTGAGCTATCTAAAACAATCATTACATTGAAGGGTTGCTCTACACGTTTATTCATTCATTTATTAAATGTTTTTAAAATTAGGTTACCAAGAGTGTTATTTTATAACAAAATATATTTTTTATTAGAAAAATATTGTTAGATTTTATAGCTCGGGAAGTACTCTGCGTGTTTTGTCTTGTATGCGGAAGTAGCCTTATATTTGCACTACTAGATCACTTGACTTTGTAATGGGTTTTTATAAAGTTGTAATAAAGTGGTTCTTTTATGTAAGTGATTTTTTATTAAGTGTACCTTCTAATATTATAGTGCACTTATGTTATAAAGTGAAATTGTACTTTAATATTTTAAGTGATTTATTTTGGAGGGAATGAATCATGTCCCCTGATCATGTAAAGGCAAGATTAGATCTTGGCCTTTGGATTTAGGGATGGGGAAGGTGAAAAGACACTTGGAAAGTGAAAGGTCATTTTTGAATTATAAAAGAATGCATTGGGTAGTGTGCAAGACACAATGAGAAGAGGAGATTGAGAGATTTCCGAGAGAACTTGAGAGACGAAAGTAAGTAGCAAATTTTTGGCACGAATTCCAAGGGAGATTGGGCACATTTTCCAAGGGAGAAATTTATGTTTTGAAGAGACTGAGATTTATTGTTGAAGACAGGTCATACTTTATGGATCTGTACAGGTCGTACAGCAACAAGTTTGATCATGGAAATCGAGGCAAATGTGGGCACAGCGTTCGAGGCAAGTGTGGGCACAAAGTTGGAGGTCGTTCATATAGGAGTGAAGGTACAAAAGCCTATTGTGGGCACAAATATCGAGGTGTTGATTTCAGCAAGTTCGTACAGCTGTACAAATTTGGCACATTTTTCTAGGCAACAGATTTGTGGGATTGTTGGGTGTTGTAAGTGATTCTCTTGGCTACTAATTGTAATTTTGTTGTTGATATACTTTCCTGAAGCTAATAAAATCTCTTTCTCTTTGGGTTTCCCCACATTGGGGTTTTCCCTGGCTGGTTGCCTAATTTTTTTAGTATTACATGGATGTGCGATTGATGTTCATTGTGTTTATTCCGCTGCAAAAGTGCTTAGCAATGTGTATTTATGCTCATAATATTTTATGAATGTGGGTTTATACATTTCAAAGTTCATAGATGACAATTATCTCTAGGTTTCTAAGTGTATGACAGAATATAGTGCATGTTGATTTTGTCATTAAATTTCTACATGGTATCAGAGCTTGGGCTCTGAGTGAGAGTGAGCAGTGAGATTTTTGGGCAAGATTTGAAGGGGGGGAACTTGATTGGTTGTTTTTCATTGAACAATTGACAGGGAAATGGTTGTTTGCATCAGGTATGAGGACCGGTTGGATGGGATTTCCAACTATTTGCAATGGAAATTCGGGATGTCGGCTTTTCTCAGGGAGAACAAAATTTGGAGCTTTGTCGGAACCATAGTTGTTGTTCCATCAGCAGACCTTATAGCTTTGGATTTACATCACGTAAAGGAGGCCAAATCTCAAAGGCTTATTCTGGATGGGGTGTTATCCCTCACTTGGCTGAGAAGAAGACAACCAAAGAGATGTGGGATGCACTGAAAAAACTTGTATGAGGTGAAGAAAGAAAACCGGAAGATGGACTTGAAGGATAAACTGCATGATACCAAGATGGGTAAGGGGGATACTGTGTATTCTTATCTTACCCAGGTAGCTCAAGTGAAAGATGAGTTGGTTGCAGTTGGGGAGGTCATATTAGATTCAGAGTTGGTGAGGATAGCCTTGAAAGGCTTCACCAAGGAATGGGAAGTCTTCGTGAAGTGTGTGGTGGGTCGTGATCATATTCCAGATTAGATCAGACTATGGGATGATTTCACTCAAGAGGAGATTTAGGAAGGATATGAGAGCAATGGATAGAAGACAGATGGAGCTGATGAAGATGTTGCTCTTGCTGCAAAAGGCAAGGGGAAGTAGAAAGGAAATTTCGGGAGGAACTTGAGTAAAGTTAGATGTTACTATTATAACCAATTGGGGCACCTTGCTTCTCAGTGTCCTGAGAGGAAGAAGAAGAAGAAGGAACAGGAGGGGGATGATACAATTGTTATAGCAGCTATGGAGGACTTTTCATCGAAGTTTGATATGGAAGTTTGATATCGAAGTTTGGAGGGGGCAAGTTTGGGCATGGAAATCAAGGAAAGTGTGGGCACAGAATTGAAGCTTGGTCGTATAGGAGTGAAGTTACAACAGCTTGTTGTGGGCACAAATATCGAGGTGTTGATTTTAGCAAGGTCATACAGTTGTACGAATTTGGCATGTTTTTCTAGGAAACAGATTTGGGGGACTGTTGGGTGTTGTAAGTGATTCTCTTGGATGCTAATTGTAATTTTATTGTTGATATACTTTCCTGAAGCTAATAAAATCTCTCTCTCTTTGGGTTTCCCCACATTGGGGTTTTCCCTGGCTGGTTGCCTAAATTTCTGAGTATTACATGGATGTGTGATTGATGTTCATTGTGTTTATTCTGCTGCAAAAGTGCTTAGTAATGTGTATTTATGCTCATAATATTTTATGAATGTGGGTTTATACATTTCAAAGTTCATAGATGACAGTTATCTCTAGGTTGCTAAGTGTGTGACAGAATATAGTGCATGTCGATTTTGTCATTAAATTTATACATGGTATTAGAGCTTGGGCTCTGAGTGACAGTGAGCAGTGAGATTTTTGGGCAAGATTTGAAGGGAGGGGAATTGATTGGTTGTTTTTCATTGAACAGTTGACAGGGAAATGGATGTTTGTATCATGTATGAGGACCGGTTGGATGGGATTTCCAACAATTTGCAATGGAAAGTCAGGATGTCGGCTTTTCTCAGGGAGAACAAAATTTGGAGCTTTGTCAGCACCATAGTTGTTGTTCCATCAGCAGACCTTATAGATTTGGATTTACATCAGGTAAAGGAGGCCAAATCTCAAAGGCTTATTCTGGATGGGGTGATGGACCACCTTATCCCTCACTTGGATGAGAAGAATACAACCAAAGAGATGTGGGATGCACTGAAAAAATGTGTACAAGGTGAAGAATGAAAACCGAAAGATGGCCTTGAAGGATAAACTGCATGATACCAAGATGGGTAAGGGGGAGAGTGTGTCTTCTTATCTTACCTGGGTAGCTCAAGTGAAAGATGAGTTGGCTACAGTTGGGGAGGTCATATCGGATTCAGATTTTGTGAGGATAGCCTTGAAAGGCTTCACCAAGGAATGGGAAGTCTTCATGAAGTGTGTAGTGAGTCGTGAGCATCTTCGAGATTAGAGAAGACTATGGGATGATTTCACTTAGGAGGGGATTCGAAAAGGATCTGAGAGCAATGGATAGAAGACGGATGGAGCTGATGAATATATTGCTCTTGTTGCAAAGGGCAAGGGGAAGAAGAAAGGAAATTTCAGGAGGGACTTGAGTAAAGTCAGATGTTACTATTGTAATCAGTTGGGGCACCTTACTTCTCAGTTTTCTAAGAGGAAGAAGAAGAATAAGGAACATAAGCGGGCTGATACAACTGCTATAGTAGCTATGGAGGACTTTTCATTGAATTTTTATATGGAATTTTATTTGGTTATTCTAGTATCCAGTGTCAGTAGTGGAGGATTTGGGGGTGATAATAGATGGATTGTTGACAGTGGAGCCTCTTGTCACATGACAAGAATCTGGTGAGTATTCCTTATTATCACAGAGACAGGTCATGACTGGCTGGTGGAGAGTGAAGGAGGTATGGCATGAGTTATACATGGAGTTGCGAGGGTTAGATTCTGACTCGAGTATGGAGGATTATTGGAGCTTGATGGAGTTCTCTTTGTTCCAGGGTTGAGGGTTAACTTGCTCTCAATATTAGCCTTGGAGGATGTTGGATATTGTACATTGTTCAAGAGGGAACATGTATTTATCTACAAGGAGGGAGTGGACCCAGTTAAACCACAGTTTATTGGTGATCTGGTGGATAGGTTGAACATGTTGCAAGGACAACCTTCAGGTTATGATTCAGCATCGGATGAGGAGCAAGAGGTTCCTAAGACTGCGGTGGGCCCAAGGATTCAGTCTTGCATTCTGATAGAAGAGAGGGAGTCTCTTCTAAGAACCAACAGGAGGCTCAGCTGATGTGATCGAACCGATGCTCAGGGTGGAGTGGATTCTCCTAGGAGCTCAGGGTTCATAGTAGTTGCTAGGAGGAGGTATTTTGGTTCGGGTTTTGTGCAGATGTTGAGGTTGGCTCCAAGTTTAGAGGGATCTCCTACTACGAACAGTGTGATGGGACCGGATGATGGTGATGGAAGCAAGTGAATCCCTCACTAAGAGGGAGTGTTAGCTTTTATAGATCGGGAGGTACTTCACATGTTTTGTCTTGTATGCGGAAGTAGCCTTTTATTTGTACTACTAGATCACTTGACTTTGTAATGGGTTTTTATAAAGTTGTAATAAAGTGGTTATTTTATGTAAGTGACTTTTTATTAAGTGTACCTTCTAATTTTAAAGTGACTTTATTTCATAAAGTGCACTTATGTTATAAAGTAAAATTGTACTTTAAAATTTTAAGTCATTTATTTTGGAGGGAATGACTCATGTCCCTTTATCATGTAAAGGCACATTTTTCTAGGAAGCATATTTGTGGGATTGTTGGGTGTTGTAAGTGATTCTCTTGGCTGCTAATTGTAATTTTACGGTTGATATACTTTCCTGAAGCTAATAAAATCTCTCTCTCTCTCTCTCTCTTTGGGTTTCCTCGCATTGGGGTTTTCCATGGCTGGTTACCTAAATTTATGAGTATTACATGGATGTGTGATTGTTGTTCATTGTGTTTATTCTGTTGCAAAAGTGCTTAGCAATGTGTATTTATGCTCATAATATTTTATGAATGTGAGTTTATACATTTCAGAGTTCATAGATGACAACTATCTCTAGGTTTCTAAGTGTATGACAGAATATAGTGCATGTTGATTTTGTCATTAAATTTCTACAAATATGATAACAAAAAATATTTTGAAAGATATTTTATAATTTTTAAAAATAAAATAAATTTTTTATTTAAAATTTAAAATATATTAATAATAATTTTAATTATATGAAACAAAATATTATCAATTATATGAATAAAATGTGTTAATATTAAAAATTTATTTTTTTTATATTGAATATTTTAGTGTAGAAATCATCATATACATTAATATGTTGAATTTGACATCTTCTAAATCCAAGGTCTTTGCTAATTTCTATCAAAATGGTAACTCACAAAAGAAAATCTAAAAATTGAATATTATAGTCCTCATATGCTTTTACAACCTCTTCTATACTTGGAAGTGTTGAAAAAAAACTCCAAAAATACATGACATTGCCTAGAGAATCCATATCAATCTAAATAGAAAAATATAAAACTAAAGAATTTTTCAAGTACATTAAAGACTAGCTTCAACACTAGTTTTTTCCAACATATTTAATAAAGAGAGTACTAGCTTCAACACTAGTTGTTTCCAGTAAATTTAATAAAGAGAGTACACATGTTCTGGAAGGAAACTTCCATCCTTGAACTCATGTTGAGAGAAAGTTCATTCCTGCATAAATAATGGTTTTTTTAGATAGTGTGTCCCCTTGAACATTGAGTTTTTGACCTATGTGGGTAATTAAAAAAATTTAAAATTTCAATTTTACCTCTAAAACCCTCCTCGTGATCAGACTTAAAACCAATTTTTATATATGGTAGCTTCCATTATCCTAGTTTATTAACATCTCTTAGTCCCATATAACTTGAAGTCTATCAATGCCTTGATCACTGTACATTTTGAAAGTAACCATAAGGCAAAGAATTCAACTCTATTATTTTTCCCTCTTCCTCTTACATATTTATAAGAAACATGATGTTTTTTTCTTAAATGCAAGATGGCACAAGCCCCACATTTACTTGGAGTCCCTTGACACGTAAGGTAAAAAAAACCTGGGCTTTTAATTTATCAAAACATGGAGCTTTTAATATTTTATGGGGTTTATTTTTTGGGCTTCCATGACCCTCCATATGCAAATCTAATGGACAACCTGTGATGGAGTAATGTCCTCCCTTGGAATATCATACTATTTCTAGTAAGCCAAAGGCCCCAAAAAACAAAGCAAGGTAATGATATGTAGGCACCTATTGACTTATCATTGTACCAGTTCTCAAAGCAAGCAAGTAAAGAGGTTTTTTCCCACATGTTGTGACCATTTGATAACTTCAAAGCTTCCTTCCAAGCCTCCTTTGCATGTGGACATTCTACAACAAGGTGATTTAGAAATTCTTCATCATTTTTACACAAGATGTATCTTCCATGACCATGCTAGTTTCTCTTTTGACCATTGTCTTAATTTAAAACTTTATTGGATAATGCTAGTTGTAGAAATATCCTACTTAAGTGGACTACTAAGATTCCATCCTCTTTTCCACCACCATATTTTCCCCAACCTCTTCTTCCTCCGTTTTGGTTGCATACCCAAGTTTTGTAGTGTAAACACTTGTACCTTTATTCTTGGACCATTTTAATTCATCATCTACATCAATCAATTTTTTAGCACTTTGCTTTAATTGAAGCATATAATTGTATCATTCTTTAGTTGGTTCATCCGACAAAGTCAAGTCACTTGGTTCGTTCCTATAGTCTCTCCAATGATTGATTATACTTTGGGACTTTTCATCAAGTAAACTAAAAATTCCTTGATTGTGGAGTGCATCGATTGGAGGGTATAAGAGTCTGAAGTTTGTAGAGAAACCAATGCAAGGATCTTCCCTAAGCCTAACCCCATTTCCTCTCCCTACTTTCCAAGCTAACCACTTTCCAACTAGGGGAAAGGACTTGACCAATGTTTTCCAAATTATGGAGGCTCCTTTAAAAAACTTTATTTCCCTTCTTAACTATTCTTCCATTGATTCTACTCCTAAATATTTTTCCTACGTAACTCTCCCCCAAAGACCTTTGTGATTGATCAGCCTCATAAATACTTTATTGTCAAAGCTTGACAAAAAATGAAAATGTTGTTGAGTCTCCAACCACCTTTCCTTCTAATTGGCAATTTGCTCCATTTCACCAATGGTATCCCTTCCTTTTGTCATTTTCCAATCCATAAAATACTAAAGCACTTTCTTCTAATCTTGTCTAACATCCTTTAGAGATATGACCCAAGTACAATCATTAAACAAGGATACTTTCTATAACCGATGCAAGAGAAATCTCATCATAAATAAATCATTGGAGGAGGCCTAATGGCTCTTTCAAGTTTACTAAAGGGAGTGGGTTTTCCTTAATTTAATTCTTTTGTTTTCTTAAGATTGTAATTAAATTCTAGAATGATTGAATTAAGATTGAGTAATGAGTAGATATAGAGATTCATGGAGGCCTAGAAAGTAAATGAGTGACTTTTAGATATCTTCCTCCAGATATTGTGGATCTGATGGATATTAGAAGGTTGGTGTGGAGAGATTCTAGGATCTGAACTAATTCCAGTTCAAAATCCTTTTGGGATTAGATTGTAAGCCTTGAAGGCATTCAAGAGAGAGAGATTGGAGTGAGATAGATATAGTTGTGTGTGTGTGTGTGAAGGGCCAATGATGGCCGGAAAACCTAAGGAAAGGCCAATGAATCGAAATCAGGCCTAGGCAAGCATAAGGAAGCCTTGTATAGTTTTGTGAGTGTAGTGAATAAAGGGAGAATTTGTGTATATTCCTTGCGCAATCAAATGGATTTCTTGTTATTTCATATCATGTAACAATGTATTGAATTTTATATTTATTGAATGGAGAATAGGATTGGTTTCCTCTATTCATAGGAATTGATTTGCACATTTTTCAAATAAGTTAGATGCCTGATTCGAACTCCATCGAATCGATTTTATAATTTTAGTAAGTATGAGAGGGATTCTAGAATATTGTGTGTTGGAGGAAGAGATTAAAATTTATTACAGTCTAGAGAGAATTAAGACCGTCGGATTGAGGTTAGAATCCACAAGGTTCATCGGATAAAACTTCTTTAATGCAATGAGAATGGACAGAGTCAGAATCTATATCGTTGATCACATTTGGATCAATGATCCATATCATTTTATTGCAGTGATGTTCGTGGTCGTTGGATCATCAATCGGAGAGGTAGAATTGACGTTGTGAATGGATTTCACGTTTGGAGTTGCCCGAACGATAATCATAAGGCCAATCTACAAAAAGAAGAGATTGTACTAAGTGTCACAATCTGGCTCTCTCACATTTCTTTGAGCACGTTGAAAAAGCACTTTTTGAATTCATGAAAAATAGACCATGGTTACAACTCTAGGTCATATGGTGGAAAGGGTTGAAGCATTTGGAGGCTTGATACTAAAATCTTGTTAGCTCCTTTTCAATTAGCTCTTGGTCCAAACTGTCGGTTGTATGGACAAAGAGATTGCAGTCAACTTGAGGACCTGAAACCTGAGGTTCATATAGTATATAAGTGACGATATTGAATGATTTGATCCATAAGCATGATCGAATTGGAGGGACCAAGGTTATAATCATATTCAAGAAGAAGCATGAGAATTGGATATTTGAACCAGGTATACCTATAAAGAAGATTAACAAAAAGGATCTTTAAAGAGTTTTCGAAATTTGTTACAGAGAAGATCATTGGACTACCTCAATGTAGGGAAGGAGAGACAAGCATGACTGTAGATAGTGTGGAGAGACCTGGTAGGTCTCTATAAAGTGGTATCAAAGTGATAGTAAGGCTCTTTGGGATTATTGATATTGAATTTTTGTGTGTAATATATGTGAAAATTGCCCCTTATAGTAGATTTAGTTTTGCAGTACATAGTGGTATGAGTTGAAAGGAGTTTGTTCTTTGGGAAATAATGATCTGAAAATGATCTTTTAAAGACTTGGTTGAGTTTTAAGCATGTGTTAAATTACCATTAAAAAACTTAAATGAGGAAGGATATATTAATGAAAGAATGTTGCAGCTATCATAAATAATACAGAACATAAAGTAAATATTAATAAAAACAAACCATAACGCCAAGATTGTTAGCAAAGTTCGGCAAGTTTGCCTACGTCTTCGGGCCTATGTCTCAGTGGGGGAGGATTTACTATTAATATTCAATGCTGCAAAATTACATCAGAAGTATCCAAAAAGGATTAGAAACTGGTCTAGTTGTGTTCTTCTTGACCTCAAGAATCCAACACAACTGACGACACTGAAAAAGGTTGAGCATAGCTCCCGGAAATGGCCTCCAAAGTTCGCTTCCTCAATGGCTTAGGCTTCATGAATTCTTTAGCATTATGTTGTTTCTGAACCTCCTAGTGTCGTCAAAAACCTTTTATTCTTATATATTTGGAGTTGGGGGTCATCTCCCAACTTCCCCCCAAGAGCTGGCCTCAAAAAGGGCTCCAGATCCTTAGTTTTGGGCAAAAATCATGCAAAATGTGCATAAAAATCCAAAAATAATCCAAACTTTAGGAAAAAAACCCACTTGTCAAAAACTATTCACGCTAGCCCCTTTGCATTGGGCTCCTACTCATATGGGTTGTTTCCATATGGCCTTGGATTCGTCACTTAACCTCTGGCCCCAATCAAATCCCTTAGTGTTCGACCCTTGGTCCTGTGTGCATGGCCATGTGGCCAAATCCCGCGCCTAAACCTCTGGTCCAGCCCTGGTCCATGACCTTTGGTTGGTTGGGCTAGCCCCCGTCGATCGGGGATTATCCCCAAACCTCTACTCTAACCAAAACAAAATGACAATATGTCGCATAAGGGATAAGTCGCATGGTATAGCTCAGTCGGCCCACCAGTTGTTCTGAAGTCATTGTGTGATGTGGAGATCGGATGGTCGAATCCGCCAGAGGTGCAAAAAAATTTGACCCCATTGTTATTGGCCAAATCTAGGGTGCCACATGGCACACTCTTATTGGGCCACGTGTCTCCTTTGGATTGGCCACCGTACACACATTCAGCTTCCCAGTGGACCGCCACATCAACTTGCCAACGCATTTACCCAGTCAACGTCGTACGACACGTGTCAAGCCTGGAGACTACCACCTGGCGCCATGTGACTCTGTCATAATGTATAGTCAGCCACTCAGTAACTGCCACATCACTGCAACCTGTCATTAGTACTGCCACATGTCAAACTATCATTGGGCCATGTCAGCATACGGACAACCACGTCAGTGTCCGTACAGTCCACGTGTTAAATCCGTATTGTGCCAACTTAACTTGAAAAAGCCAAAAATGAGTGACACGTGTCACCTCCTGGTGCTACCATGTGTCCCTACTGACATCATCAGCACGTCATGTTGACATCAGCAATATGGCATGTTGACTTTGAATTTTTTAGCTTGTTTGGGAAATCGATCACAATGCGATAACTTTCGCATACAGTGTCCATTTCCGAAAAAAATATATATATATGGTCGGAATCGGCGCGACAAGCCCAACGCAATGGCATTGGTTTCGTCTTATTCCGAGAACTTTTATTTTTAGGCCTTCCTGGATCCATTTGGATCACGCCTCCCCACTAAGATTTGTTGGTCCTCCAAAAGGATATTAACCAGTCATCAAGTGCGGGATAGGCCACCCCAATTGTCATTTATCTTTAAACTTTGTCATGTGCACCTGTTGCATCATAATCAATTGCAAAACAACTATGGCAACTGAAAGCATATTGTTAGCCACTTGAAATCATTCACATCTTCCTGAATCCACTACCATCCATGTACACAACATTAGCAGCAATAACATCATAAATATGACTGCAAATGAACTAATATGTTTGATGTGCTTGCACGACATTAACTTATCTTGAAGCAAAGTATGATTGAACTTCCATTCTACAACCATCTCATTTTCATGCTTAAGATTAGTTGCTTTACTTGGCACAATTATAGGTGTGTTGCTTGCATAAGTTGCCTTCCTTAATTGTTCCATTGTTTGAAGAGATTGATTTTCTTTTATGTGATGAGCATGTACAACATATTCATTGCCTTCTTTAGTTAAGTGATATTGATTGTGTTCCCTGAAGAAGATTGCCTTGCGATCATATAAATAAGGGATGCCTAAGACCATTCCACATGTTTCTAGTGGCACCACATGACATGTTACTTCATCCACATACTTAGATGTAATTGCAAACTTTATGATACATTGATTTGTTATGGACAATTTGTGATCGTTTCTTATCCAATTAGGTGAATAAGGTTTGTGATGCATCTTATTGTTTAATCCAAATTTCTTAACCACTTCCTTTGAAATTAAGTTAGATTGAGATCCATTATCTATCAATGTGTCGATCTTAGTATGTTTCATTATGACCCTTATATGAAACAAATTATTTCTAGAATCATAACCATCACCAATTTTACCTGTCAAACCAATTGTTGTGATTTAAGTCTCATCACCTGAATCATACCCCAAGTTTGTTGGTCGTGTTGTTGTTGCAATTGTTTGCCTCCCTTTCCTCTCTTTTAACCACTTTGGTCTCTTCTCTGGATTGGTCATCATCATTCCCTTCTTTCTTACAATGCTTGCAAGAGAGCTTCCCTTCCTTCATTGTCATTGAATTTGCTTTCTTTCCATTCCCCTTTCTTTTGTCTTCTTTCCTTGAAGATGATTCCCCTGATACACCAACTCTTGTTTTCCCTGCTTCAATATACGTTGCTTGGACAGAAACCTCAACAAGATTAGTAGGTCCAAAAATAAATACAGTGTTACAAATATGTGCAGGTAAACCTCCTATATACTTCATAAGAGTTTCTTTTGTATGTAATGGAATATTTAACATTAATGCCATTAACGAAATTCATCAGTGTATTCTTGCATCGTTTGTCTTTTTCTTAGTTTAAGACTTTGCCATTCAATTAAATCCTTTTCCTTATAACCCAAAGGATAAAACTGCTTTTTAAGTGCAAAAACAAAATCTTGCCATGCTGAAAATACATTACCAACTTGTTGCGTACCATGTTGCAACTTACTCTGCCACCGGATGAGTGTTGTGCCTGCAAGAAAAAACGATGCCAATTTGATTTGGGTTGCATCATCTTTGATTTGTTGCACACTGCAATAAACTTCCATCTGTCTGACCTAGTTATCAAGACTCTCAGCATTGACTTCACCATCATACATGGGAAATTCGAATTTTACATCAAGCTTAAGTAATGGCATATCATGCTTATGTTTATGAGAATGTTTTCTTGTGGTAGAAGTTGAACTTTTACTTGAAGAAGAAGAAGATGATGGAGATGAAGGAGGTGAAGGAGGAGGTTTAGGAGGGTCCTCTCCTTCTTCACCTTTGTCTTTTTTTGAATATTCCCCTTGAAAAGGCCTCTTCCATTCCAAATAATCATTATATAATACCTTTACCATATTTGACATGGCGAAGAAAGTCTTTTGAAACTCTATCTTGTTCTCAGACATTCCTTCTTCAGATGCCATATTCTCACTTTGAGATGCCCTCTTTCTCGATCCAATATCAGGATCCCCTTATACAAGCCTGCCTTCACCACGACTTATCTTTTCCCTGGTAATCATGCAAACTCAAACAACCAATTTTCAACCTGCTCTGATACCACTTGATCCGAAAATGATCTTTTAAAGACTTGCTTGAGTTTTAAGCATGTGTTAAATTACCATTCAAAAACTTAAATGAGGAAGGAGATCTTAATGAAAGAATGTTGCAGCCATCATAAAGAATACAGAACCGAAATTAAACATTAAGAACAACAAACCATAACGCCAAGATTGTTAACGGAGTTCAGCAAGGTTGCCTACATCTCCGGGCCTATGTCTCAGTGGGGGAGGATTTCTTATTAATATTCAATGCTGCAAAATTACATCATAATTATCTCAAAAGGATTACAAATTGGTTTGTTTGTGTTCTTCTTGACCTCAAGAATCCAACACAACTGACATCACTGAAAAAGGTTGAGCGTAGCTCCCGAAAATGGCCTCCAAAGTTTGCTTTCTCAATGGCTTCCCTGCACAAAAATGGCTTGGGCCTCATTAATTCTTCATCATTATGTTGTTTCTAAACCTCCTACTGTTGTCCAAAACCTCTGATTCTTATATATTTGGAGTTGGGGGTCATCTCCCAACTTCCCTCCAAGATCTGGCCTCAAAAAGGGCTCCAGATCCTCAATTTTGGGAAAAAATCAGGCCAAATCAGAGTAAAAATCCAAAAATAATCCAAACTTTAGAACAAAAACCCACTTGTCAAAAAATATTTGCACTATCCCCTTTGTGTTGGGCTCCTGGTCATATGGTATGATACCATATGGCCTTGGGTTCATCACTTATCCTCTGGCCCCGCTCAAAGCCCTTGGTCTTCGGTCCTTGGTCCTTTGTGTGTGGCCATGTGGCCAAATCCTGCGCCTAAACCTCTGGTCCAGCTCTAGTCCATGACCCTTGGTCGGTTGGGCTAGCCCCCGCCAACCAGGGCTTATCCCCAAACCTCCACTCTAACCACAACAAAACAACAATGTGTCCCATAGGGGTTAAGTCCAATGGTATAGCTCGGTCGATCCATCGGTTGTTCCAAAGTCATTGTGTGATGTGGAGGTCGGATGGTTGAATCCGCCGAAGTTGCAAAACATTTTGACCCATTCATTATTGGCCAAATCTAGGGTGCCACATGACGCCCTCTAATTGGACCATGTGTCACCTCCGGATTGGCCACCATACACACAATCAGCTGCCTAGTGTACTGCCACATCAACTTGCCAACGCATCTACCCAGTCAGTGTCGTACGACACATGTCAAGCCTGAGCCTGCCACCTGGTGCCACATCACTCTGTCGCAAAGTACAGTCAGTTTCTCGGTTAGCGCCATGTCACTGCCACCTGTCATCCATACTTCCACGTGTCAGACTGTCATTGGGCCACATCAACATATGGACTTCCATGTCAGTGTCTGTACAGTCCACGTGTCAAATCTGTACTTTGCCATCTCAGCCTGAAAATGCCAAAAATGAGTGACACGTATCACCTCCTGGTGTTGCCACGTGTCCCTGCTGACGTCATCACGACGTCATGATGACATCAGCAGTACGACATGTTGACTTTGACTTTGACTTTTTTTGCATGTTTGGGAAATCGATCAAAACACGATAACTTTCGCATACAGTGTCCATTTTTGGAAAAACTATATGGTCGAAATCAGCACGACGAGCCCGACGCAATGGTGTTCGTTTCGTCCAATTCTGAGAACTTTTATTTTTAGGCTTTCCTGGATCCATTTGGATCAAATAAGAACATAAATATTTCTACTTGGAAATAAATCAAAGGTGGAATCTGCAATAGGACATTGGCATAAGTGTGCAGTGGAATAAGAGAGATGAGTTCTGTAGAGAAAAGAACCTTGAAACAGTGAAGGAAATACAAATTTGAGTGATTACATCCAAGGGTAGATTGAGAAAGAATGTTTGGAGGGAAAGATCAAGAAGAGGAATCTTGTAAGTATTAAAATTTTAATGAACACTTGTATGTGGATGCAGGTAGCAACAGAGGATTACAGCAAGAGTTATTGTAAGGAAATTTCAGTTGAATAATGGAAGTGAAGAGAACAATGGAAGTTCACAGGAGAAGAAGAGTGTGATCGAACTGTAGAAGCAAGAGAGGAGCAATCGGATGCTCAAAAGGTTCTAAAGGAAAGAGAACCAGTGATACCAGGAAATCAAGCACAAGAGGAAGGCTTGATGAGGTACTGAGTAGCAATGGTTGAGACTGACTGCAAGGAAGAGGCTTGGTTGCAACTCACCGTGAGCATGGAGAAACTCACAAAGGGAAAAATGAAAATGACTAAGGACAATCAAAAGAATAATTTAGAAAGAAGCCACAATAAGAAGGAAGCATATGCAAAGGCAGTCGGCAAACAAAAGAAGATGAGTGATGAAGACTTTGACAAGGAGATGGTTGAGTTAAAATCACAACTCAGTAATATAAAATAGTTGTTATAGGAGAAGATCAAAGAAGATCTGAAACAAGGATGGAATGTAAGAAAAAGGGTCAAGTGGCTTGTCATGAGGTTATTTGCCAAGAATTTGATTCAGAGAATGAACGTCTGGATGAAGGAAGAAAGGAAACTCAGTAGAACTGAGCATGGAGGAGAAGATCACTTTTGTGAACCTGAGCAAGGCTCAATCCTAGGAGAGAATGATGAAAATGAAGAGATGATGATGTGCTTAGATCAACACCAGGAAAGGACGTTAGTGACATCAAATGAACGAGAATATAGTGCATTTTGAACTAATTGTTTGTGTGAGTGTATATTTGCAGCTACCATAGATAATGAAGCTGAACCAATGCAAGAAACTGTAGAAGAAGGAAAAACTTAGGAAAGACAGAGTTATGCATATGAAGAATAGCAAGGAGTAGTAGACTCTGAAGATGGACAATCTCAAAGAACTGTCATAGAAGAGGAAAGTTCAGCAGTGTTTCATGATGATAGCATTGAAGAAATCCATGAAAGATTCAATTTGAAACTCAACAAGATTGTGAAAGGAGGAGTATACTCAGAGGTATAATCAGCTGGCAATATGTTCTCTTGATAAATGTTTATTTAATTATTCCTGAAATAATTGTATCCATTTTTTGAAACAATTGGAAATTGGAAAAAGAGGAGACAATACATGTCTTGCAGATTTGTGAAGATGGCGAAAGAGGGGTTGATAGAGAGAACTCAACTCAAGACATTGTAGATAGTCCAGAGAAGATTGTAGAGGAGAGAAGGCAAGAAGACCACCTAAGGTCTGTCATGGAGGAAGAAGAGACATCATTGTCTCATACAGCCAATAAAAGGAGAAGGTTGACTAATGAAGATGGTCATAAATTAGGGTATGCAGAATTACCTCAAGGCAGAACAAACTGAAGTATTATTTTGGAGAAGAATGAAGAAATTTATGCAGAGAAAGAAATTTTTCTATGGAATGGTGATCAGGTTACCAAACATAACCAGAAAGTTGAGAAATTTTTCTATGGAATGGTGATCAGGTTACCAAACATAACCAGAAAGTTGCAAGAGAGGAGAAAAAAGTTCAAGAAGAAGCCCATATGCATGACGAGACAAAAAAAACTACATAATTTCCGAGGATAGTTAGAGAGAAGAATGAAATATATATTGGAAACTGAGAATGAACTCAAGGAATGTCCTGAAGAAATTGTTGTATGTAATGTGTTTGTTGAATGTGCAAGTGTATACAGAAATGAGGATGGAAGTAATTGTTGGGTATGTGTTATAGGCCCTTGGGGGTGCAAGCATGCGAGCTCCCTCGCTTTTGTTCGAGGGCCACTCAAAAAAAAAAATTTCTCGCGACTGAACGACATATTTCCTGACCACAATGATATTTAGGGTTTTTTTGCACATGGTTTTGTCGATGGTTTTCTATTCCTAGTTAAGGAATTAGGATTGTAGTCTAATCCAGCTCATTGGGTTAGGCCTTGGATGTCACTGCTCCTATATGTATATTGTATTGTAAAACAATGTAACACAAATGTATGAATATAATATATGATGGTCTCTTCCGCTTTGGTTTCCAGGTGAAAAATCTCGTAATGTTTGTATTTGCCATTGTATCTTTTTGTTCTTTCTCAATATCTGCTTACAGTAGATATTGTACAAGGTTGAATTTACATTTGCACGAGCTTTATTGGCTTCTGTGGGGATGCCTTTGTGGTCAAGGGTTTGCCTCAGAACTGTGATAAGCCTTGTTACAAAGGGAGATCTGTGGTATTGATTTTTCATGTGAAAGAAATGGCAAGCAATTCAAGATGGAGATCGAAGCGAACGGGGAAAGCTTTGTCGGTGGAATAAGATGGAAGATCTTTTGGTGATATAGATCGCTGGATCGCAGATCCAAGTAATCGCACTCTACAGGAACTTCGCATGACCTGGAAAGATGGATCTAAGGCAAAGCATGTAATTCAATCGTATTCTCCGATTCAAGACATCGAATGTGTCAGAGGAATCTACAGTCAAGGATTTATGGAAAAGTTGGGGAAGATGTATCGCCTAAGTCCCCGGGTAAATAAACCATTCCCGTGTTGTATAACTGAGTGAATGAAAGATGAAGACTGTGGCGAGCATCGGAACGCCTTCAACAGCCCGTGGTAAGTCGGCTTAGTACCGCCGACATTAAAATTTGGCGAAGATAAAATGTATCGCTTTGTTAAAATTCCTTTACCGCATCTTCCGGATCCGCTAGGCCATAGGTAGTAATACAACTTTGAAGTTTGAAGAAGCGAAGTTCCGGCCCTGTTGCTCCGAGGAGGAGATGAGACGAAAAGAATATGGAAGGACATAACAAAGATGTACCATTTGGGCATCGCTCTCGTGAAAGAAATAGATCTAATTTTCAAGTGGGAGATCTAAGTCTAAGGGTAGATCTAAATCTCCGGAAAGTTTGTAAAGTGCGCGTTGAGGTTTTGAAAATAAGGGAACTACGATAAGCAGTGTAGATCCAAAGTTATAAAAAGAAGGGATCCAAGAATCTTCTACATAAGAAAAAGACCTCCAAGGAAGAAGGAGGGATGTGTACTGGCCTCTTCAAGCAATAATACAAAAATCATGAGGCATGGTTGATTTGATCAGGTGCATCCTTTCATATAAATCACCACATGGAGTGGTTCTTTGAATATGAAAGGCATGATGGAGGTAATGTTTTTCTTGGGTAATGATTCAACAAACATAATCATAGGAAAAGGAAGGGTCGTGCTGAGGACTCATAGATGGAAGGATTAGAACACCTTGTGGTGTTCTACACATCCCGTGTAATAGCCAGAATTTGATTTTTGTAAGCAAAATGGAAGATGTCAAAACAATTCTTTGAAAAGCGTAAACCAAGTGCAGGATGGTTCGCCGAGAGGAGCAATGGTGTTGATGAGGGAGTCTGGCTCAAACTCTGTATAAGCTGCTAGAAGCACTATTAGTGATGGGTGTAATAGTCTACGACCCTCGAGCATTGAAGTTGAAGAAGAAAGAACTCCTACACCGGAGAAAAGGTTATGTTGCGCGTCAGCGACCGGGCATATCAAGAGAAGGGTCTTCGACTACTACATGTGAAAGGTATGGTTGAAGGTATGTCTAATTGCTCTCCTGATTTTGATTGCGGAACATTATCTACAGCGTAATCTAAGATTCCTCCTCGGGTGCAACGAGGGCGTATGAATTTACGCTACCTAGTCTAATAGCGATTGTTTTGACCCGTGGTCGCATCCTGTATCATTGGGAAAATCATGTAATGAAGGTTCCGCCGAGAAGATGGACTTCTCGAGAAAAACTTTGGATATATTTTCTCGTGAAGGTGTTCCAAGTTTTGAAATTTTTTAAGAGTTTAAGGCTCTTGTTGAGAACTCAAACAGGTTCAAATTAAGGTGTTGAGGACGGCTAATCCAAGTGGGAGAGTTCTCATGGAATGAATTGCAACCTCGTAAGAAGCGTATAAAGAAGGCGTGACTAATTCCACATACATTCGCTATAATGGAGTTGTGGAAAGGATGAACAGACATTGATGGGAAAAGCAAGGTGCATGCTCAATGGTGTCGGGTTATGGAAATAATTTTGGGTAGAGGCGGTGGGTGTTGCATGTTACCTAGTCAACATTTCACCCTCATCAGTGTTGTATGAGAAGACTCCACAAGAGTTATGGATCGGTAAGGAACCTTCTCTCACACATCTTGTTGGATTTTGGATGCTACGCATGTTCAGCGTTCCAAAGCAAAACGGAGTAATGGATAAGGTTAGTTATCGAAAATGTATCTTTATTGGATATGCCATTAACCCCAAAGGTTATGTTTTAAACCTTAAACTAAGAAGGTAGCGTATATCAAGATGTGGTATTTAGAGAAATGAAGGATGTTGTTAAACAGAAGTCCTACCTGGCAAAAGAACCGTGAGAAGATAGATTTGATTTAGCGGGATGATGAAGCAGAATTTGGCCAAGAACATGGATCGAAGAAGAAGATCCCCACTGGTATTGAGGAGATCGATTGAGAAAGCAGCGGCTACCGTAGTTGCATAGTCTATTTGATTTTCGTTCAAATTTTTTTCTTTGTTTATTACCGATGATGACCCTAGAACCGTCAGGAGGCGTTGATTCAGAGTATGGAAATCGAAAAGGCCGCGAAGAAGAAATGGCATCTTTGGATAAGAATGAGGTTTGGGATCTAGTGGAGTTGCTAACAGGAAGAAATCCTACTGGCAGCAAATGGCATTTAAATGAAGCTGGACGCGTATGAAAAGTAGAGAAATACAAAGCCCGATTAGTAGTAAAGGGTTATCCTGTTGAGGGAATTGATTTTGGTGAGATTTTTCATGCCGCTGCTTAACCTCTCTATAAGATTTTGTTATCCGTCACTGCGATTTGATTTGAAATAGAAACGATGGATGAAGACAAAGATTCCCTCATGACCGAAGAAGAAATCTTTATGAAGCAACCGAAGCGGGTTATACCGCGGAAAGGAAAGAAGGAGTCGGTATGCAAGTTGAAAAAGTCCCCGTATGGTTTAAACAATCACCAAGGATGTGGTATCAAAATCTTGATACTTATATATGTCGGGACTTGGCTCTACAAGAAGCAAAGAGGATCACCGTAACTAAAATTAATTGGTAATCATTTTATTTCATTTGGTCTTGTATGGATGACATGTTGTCGATAGGAAACAACAAGGAGATTATCCAGATGTGAAAAATCAAAAAGTTCCTCCAAATTCGACATGAAAGATCTTGCGTTTCAAATTTCATTTTAAGCATGGAAATTAAAAAGAGATCAGTGCCGAGGAAACTCGGTTAAACTGTGACAAAATATGTCAAGACACATTGCGTTTTAATATGCATGGAATTAAACCGGCCAAGGTTCCTATTCATGTTGGTGTAAAGCGTTCATGATCGTCCCATTATCATTACGAAGGCAGGAGGACATGTCCTTTACGTTCCATATGCGAAAGTGCAAAATGGTACTTTGATGTATGCAATGGTTCCACTAATCGGGACATTGCAATTACGTAAAGTGAGACTTTGAGCGTATATGTCAAAACCGTAGCCGAGCATTGACAGAAAAGGGTTTTCGGCATTTGCTGGCACCGCTACCATGGATTAAAGCAATGGCGAAGACCGTGGATTGGACGAGTGGTCGATATATTACGGCTTTGTGGATGCGTGACTGGCTGGAGATTTGATCGTGAGGGAGATCTACAAGCGTATGTGTTTAACCCGCTTGGAGGAGCAATAAGTTGGATGAGCAAAAGACAAGTTGTTGTGGCACTTTCAAATACATAAGTTGAATACACGGCAGTTATTCATGCAAGTAAGGAAGCAAGATAGTTACAAAGATTGTGTTCGGGTATTGGGTTGGTACAAGAGCTGTAAGGATAGAGTGTGAGTGTTAGAGTGAAATTTTTCTGGCGAACAACCGCTTATCATTCAAAGACAAAGCACATTGATGTTCACATCACTCTCAGAGACATGATTGAAGAAAAAGAAAGTATCAATCACTAAAGGTGGATACTTTGAAGAATGTTTCAGATTCATTAACAAAACCTGCGAGCACTGAGAAGTTCTCCTCTTTGGCGTAGATAATCCGCCGGCATTGTTGCCCCTCGATTGTTGACTATGTAAACTTGCAACCCCATGTTGGCAAAGAAAACAATGCGCGGGCACGTTGTGGTATGTTATATCTTTGCACGCTTAAGCAGACCGGAAGGCCATGTTTGTTGTAGGGGGTTAGAGGGGGTGGTTGGCGGAGCCCCGCGACGTGGTTCCCCAAAAAAATTCCCTCGCGACCGGACGCATATTATATTCCCGACCACATGATATTTAGGTGGCTTATTTCGGCACATGGTTTTCGCCATACTTCATTTCTTTCGGTTAAGGAATTAGGGCTTTGACCAAATCCAGCCGGGTTAGGGTTTTGACGTCGCATTGGCTCCTATATGTATATATTGTATTGTAAACAATGCAACACAAATGTATGAATATAATATATGTTGGTTTTCCTATTTGGGTTTCCAAGTGAAAATCTCTCGTGTAATGTTTGTATTTGTCATTGTATCTTTCTCTCGCTCTTTTCTAAATTTATCGCTTCATGTGATATTGGTACGTTGCTAGAATTTACAATAATCAGCCTTCTACTAAATCATAAAAAGGAATGGATGAGGCAATCCTATGGCTTGGAGATCTGTGCAGAAAAGTGGGAGAGAACTCTTCCAATTCTCACATAGTACCTTATGGAATTAATGATAGCTTAATGGAAGAGAATGCTCCAAGGTGACAAAAATTGTGATTTATGGTTTCAAAGAGAAAGAAATTACTTTGGTAAAGAGACGTATTATCAATGAAGCAGTTCCGGCTATCAAAGGGATCAGCCATGTTCAAAAAAGAAATGGAAGAAATTTAGACTTGAGGAGAGTCAATTGGCTTGAAGATGATCCAGTTTATAAATTTATGAGAAGATTGAAACATGATTGTATTGAATTTGTCAATGTGTATGTAAATGATGATTTGCACATGATCATGGAAAACATGAAGTGTTTGTTATTCTGTCATTTTATTGAAGGAAAAGAACAGAGTTTGATTAGGGAATATATATATGGGTATATACATTCGTTGTATATGTTCAAAGAACATTGTTCTCAAAGAGATGAGATTAGGAATGAAAGAGGAAGAGTTTTTAAAACCCTTATACAAGACATTGGTGGGACAAAGGAGGATTGTAACAAATGTGAAAGTGCAGAATGTGAACAAGTATTATTGACAAGTCAAAGAGGAAGTGAAGACCAAAGAATTGCTTGGGATACTAGAAAGGTTGAAAATGAAGTTGAGTATAGCATGAATGCAAATATTAGTTGGAAAAGTTCAGAAATTAAAGGGAAGATATTTTACAATCGAAAGGCGTCATAAGGAAGAGTGGTTTTATGTTTTTATACCAAGCAAACAAACAATTGTGTTTGAAGATGAAGAAAATCCACTTGAGACATTGACAGTGTGGACAATGAGAGAGGTAGGGGAGTTATATATTATAACTTCTACAATTGAGTTATGGACTAATGCACAACATAATCAGAAGGAAGCATGTTGGAGACAACAAGTGATGTTAATGGTGGAAACACAAGACAGAACAATTATTGAAGAAGACATGGAGCAGAAATTGGTTGAGTTGTCACATAAACTGCAAATGCAGATTGGAGGTATATATTGCTTATCAAATATGTTCCTACTTAAGGAACAATGTTATCAAAATTTTGAGGACAAAACAAGGGATGGGGGTAAGCTAATGACAGTAATCATTCAAGAGTTTTAGAATTTTTGAAGTAGCTAGAGTACAACAATGATGTATACCAGTCAAGGACAAGACTGAACATTGGACTATATGAATTCTAGAAACAACTGATAAAGAATTCCAACTGGATAAGAAGGAACAATAGAAGCAATTGGCAGAAGGTTAATGATGAAAGTTGGAGCAAGAAGATTGCAGAAAAGAAAAGTAGGAGTTGGGATCCTGGAGGGTTACAGAAAACAACATAGCAACAACAAGATAGCAAGGTAAGTGGCAAGCAATAACATAAGATATGGAATCCAGGATGACTTCGGCAGCAGAAGACCCATGATCAAGAGATCACGAAGCATTTTGTTCCTTGGGATTCTGGTGCAGTAGAAATCCTATTAGAATTCAGTCATTGTAGGAGACCTAAAGGGTCTTTCAATTTTACTAAAGGGAGTGGGTTTCCCTTAATTTAATTCTTTTGTTTTCTTAAGATTGTAATTAAATTCTAGAATGATTTAATTAAGGTTGAGTAATGAGTAGATCTCGAGAGTCATGGAGGTCTAGAAAGTAAATGAGTGATTCTTATAGATCTTCCTCAAGATATTGTGGATCTGAGGGATATTAGGAGGTTGTTGTGGAGAGATTATAGGATCTGAACTAATTCTAGTTCAGAATCCTTTTGGGATTAGCTTGTAAGCCTTGAAGGCATTCAAGAGAGAGAGGTTGGAGTGAGCTAGTATCACATTATATTTATTAAAATCAGAAAATACAATTTGCATATCGCATCGCTTGGTCATAGCCATATTCATATTATGCATTAATTAAAATGGGGATTATAGTGGGGATGTTACAATTTGGCTATAATTGACCTACCTCCGCAAGACAGCGATCAGAAAGACCAATTTGGCACTATGTATTAAATCTTTTTATATAACCAATGCCAATATAAAAAAAAGTAATCATCTAGATTTAAATGAAATCCCAAATACTTTATACCTTCATCAAATGAAATACCATGATATGGAAAAATTTGTAAAATATATCTTGTCAAATCTTCTTCTAGCTCATTAAAGAGAAGATCTTATTTTTTAACATTTACTTCTGTACCTATTGCCTTGCAATAAAGGTCCAAGATTTATATAAATTTTGTCATCCCTTGCATTGGCCTACACCTAATAGCATTACATCATCTAGAAAGAGAATATGAGCAAGGATGACTAAGTCCACTATCGTAATTCCTTTTTTGGTCTCTTCTCTTTTTGAATCAATCAATCAACTCAACCCCTCTACCAGTAACAAAAATGGAAAGAGAGGTGATAGACACCCTTGCCTAAGTCCTATTGAAATAGGAAAGAAACCTAAGGGAGAACCATTAATGAGGATTGCAAAAGATGTTGAAGAAAGGCATTCCATTATCCATTTCATAGTTTGTATGTTCAACCCTATTTGAATTAGTAACAACCTTATACAACTAGTTACCCTTGTCATATGCCTTTGCTAAATCTAGTTTCATTACTATTGTTGGGATTTTGTCCACCTTTATAGAATCCATACCCTCCTAAGCTAGGCCTATTGCATCATGAATTTCCCTATTGTAAAGGAAACCAAACGGTTCTTTTGAAATGGCCCTTGATAGAATTCTCTTCAACCTGTTAGCCATCATCTTTGAAATAAGCTCGCTATCCCTCATTTCTAGGGATAACTAATGAGATGATGACTTGAGGCCCTCAGGTTGCATACATGGAGTATCGAGAGATGGATCGACTGATAGTGTCCACATACACAGATGGAGACACGCTCCACCACCATACTTCTTTGATTCATCATGATGACATTCAACACATCAACTTGCTTCCGAAAGACAGTGGGTCTTTCTCCATGAGGTACAAGTCAGGTATTGTGGTAAGTATCACCTTAAGACATGAGGCATTTTAATATGTTGCATTAAATCTTCTCTTGATTATAGAATGTTTGCTTGGACATTATGTTTTTTATCTTGTTTCACCTTGGTGAGTGTCACGGTTCCCTAGTAAGTGGCCACCCTTAGGGAAAGGGTTGCAACTGGGGGTCTCCTCAAAGGGTCATCATATTATCCCAACTCATCCTTACCATTTTACATCACTTCTTCCCCTCCACGTCCCAATATTTTAGGTTTAGATACCACATTGACCCAAGAAGGACTTGTACCTCATTTTATGGGAAGAAGGCATAGAAGTCCAAGAGGCTTGTAGCTGCCAAAAGATAAAATCCAATCATAAACCTTCTAGATGCTTGTCCAGTGATCCCGAGAACAATGAAATGTTTCTCGCAAAAAACTAACAGACCCATAAGATAAATAATTAATCAAAAGTCCAACCAAGGTAGAGCGTGTGTGGGCAATGTTTTCCATGCTTAGGTAGAAGTCCCACACATCGTCTTTAACTTGGGAAAGCACCATGTGACCAAGGTAAAGTTAAGGTGGTCAATGTTTTTGATGCTTAGGTAGAATTCCCTCCTTAGCTTCAACTTGGAAACATTCTGATAAATTAATGGCAAAGAAGGGCTTGGAAAAATCATGCATCACGGATGAAGGGCAGCACACCCTCTACAAAGGCACCCATAAATGAAACAATATGAGCCATTGTATGCCATGAATCCCTAAGCCTAGAAGTTTAACCCATTCCACCTCATATCCATTACATGACATAGAGAGGAACTTCCTTGGGAACATCCCCTACTTGAGGAATTGGTTCACCCAATAGGGTAATGTGACACCCCTCCCATATCTAAACTTGACCAATTGCATAAGGTCTTTGAGCACTTGTTTAATTTGAAAGGGTGGATTTGATGCACATGTTTAGGTGGCTCTTGTGCTAATTGTGATTTCACTTGGCATGATACATTTGACTTGATATGCTTGGAGGGTGAATTCACTTGTCTTTGCAGGACCTTTTTGACGAATGCTTATGGAGGAACAAACCTAGCGTGGGCCTTCGTTGGGCTAGGAAGCCCATAAGTTGGATGTCATGACCAACACCTTGGGAGCAGCTAGATGATGAGTGTTACCTTTGGAGGCATGGGAAGGCATCTTGGATGATGGGACCTAGCCCCCCTTAGCCCAACGTTTGACCTTGGAAGGTCAAAACGTCACCTTTTAGGGCTTGACATCACATTGGGGGATAGGGTTTGATGATGGTGGTGATGACTTGATGGAGATTTGGAACGTTTTGATGGGGAGAAATCCTAGCTCATGGAAGATGTGGACTTTGGAGGCCCAACGACTCAATCACATTGCTCAATGACTTGCTCTATGTGCCAAAATGTCACCCCTAGGGGGTATGGCGTCATATTTTAGGGTTTTCTTTCTTGTGTAAAATTAAAATTGAATTGAAAAGGGGCAATTAGCGGGGCTCAACCTTCCTAATTTTGTTTTACCCTAATGATGTGTGGACAAATTAACTTTAAAGGCCTCCTATAAAAAGAGACCTAACACATTTCATTTTATCATAACTCTCTCACTTGAGAACTACATACTTGGCTGAAATTTGCACCCTTTTTGGGCATTTGGTCTATCTCTCTCTATTGTGCAATTTTGTTGATGTTTATCTTATCTATTTTGGAGCTAAAGTAGTGTGTTACCTTCTCGGAGGCTTGTCTCTTGCATGTTGATGAAATTTACTTGGTAGATGAGGGTTTTATCTTACTATCTTGTGGAATTGGTAAGGAATTTTCTGCATTTGTTCGTAATTTCTTCTTGTTTCATGTCATTCTTGTCTAAAACCCTTAGAGAAGTATAATGGCATACACCCTCCACCAAGTCCATCTTAATTGTTATTGGATAAGTCATTTTTTTCAAGGTTATTAGGAGGAGTAAAAGGGCTTACACCCTCCTAGA